>OX421976.1:67859510-68012010 GCA_949128135.1 Parasteatoda lunata | reverse complement strand
AAAAGTATAGATAAAATTTAATGTATGGGGGAGTGTTTTTTTTCTTTAAATAATAACAATAAGGGGCGTTGAATTTTATTTATTCCTAGTTAACTGAGCGAGGGCTTATTTTTTTTTTATTTTAGTTGAAATGTCCGTCATTATCATCGTAATGTTTTTCAGGTTTTACCGTTTTTTTCTTTATTTTTTTCTTTATTTCCTCTGAAATTATATGTTAAGCGTACCATAAAAAATGTTTTAGAAAGAGAGAAGTGTTGATTAAGTTTCGTTTATGTATAGAAATATTGTTTAAAACATTCAAGTTTTCACTTTGAAAATATATGCTAGATAATTTTATTTAATTTTTTTTGTACGGGTTAGAAGTACAGCTTAGTTGTAGAATGTCGATTTTATTTCGGGAGGTTTCCTTATGCCACCTAACTTATGTAATGGTTTTTTTAAGAAATCCTGAACGAAATTTTAAAGAACTTTATATAAAAGTTATCATATATATAATTTTATAAAAAGTCATCGTATATATAATTCACAGGGAAAGAGTAGCCGAAAATTTATTTTGCGTATCTGATTCAAGTTTAAAACTTTCTATAAGTTTTCACCTTGAAAAAAATAGTATCTGTAAATTTTTTTCAGATTTGAACGATGTGAGGACTGTCGACCAAAATGAGACAATTATTCAACGCCGATAATGAGATAAAATAAAATATACTTTAATTATTGTAATTATTTGCTCCTAAATATTGATTATAACATCTAATTTTGTACTCTATTTGGATTAATGCAGCACTCTGATATGAGTATGAAATGATGTATAATCTGCCCAATCATCTTCTTTATACAGTTTTCCAATTCAAATATTATGAGGCATCCAATGCATAAATTCGAATCTTGTAATTGGATCTCATGGCGTTGATAGTCTCCTATTTCTAAATCACCCGATTATTATCTCTTTGGCATTACAAGTACCTGTTGAGCAAGACATTGACAAATTACATGAATAGGGAGGTGATGATCGAATTCTAATTTGATAACATTCATCATTTTACAACATTGATGTATTTAATTAGGCTCCTACATTCATTTGGTAACAGTTAAACAATTTAAACCTTTATTATGATTCAAGGAATATTGGCGTGTTTATTTTTGATTGATCCAATTATAACATCATTAGGAAATTATTGGTTTGTTAGATAGAGTTTCGGAAAGAATATGATATCCTATTAATGTTTAATCTCTGAGAACGTTTTTAACAGGCAAGCCACTGTAGACAGACAATTCCCATTAACTTTTTTCAAAAGGAAAATCTCTAGTTAATTATTATTTCATTCTAGATATTTCCCTAAAAAATATCTTCCGTCATTATTATGCCGTAATTAAAATATGAATAGATACTTTTTCATCTAAAATAATTCGACTGAGATATTTTATAACTTAATTGGTATCCCACTATATAAAGGTTTAAATTTGTCCAAGCTTAAATGCCTTGCTATTTCTTCATTTTTATTTCATTTTAAACTATGTGTTCTTAAATGGCAAAATACGAAATTTGAAGGAAATTGATTGTATAATTTCTGAGTAATGTAAAGAAAAAACTTATTTTAAAATTTTTCCCTCCTTAAAATTATTCAACAAATTTAATTCAAATTTTGAATTATGCCAGCTAAAATTAAGCAGTTTGAAGTTGTGTAAATATTCGCACACTTCACGAATCAAAAAATTTGTGAACAATTGTTTATTACATAATAAAAAAGATTAATAAAAACCATTAATTATACGTTTAATTATACATTAAAATATATATTGAATTACGAGTTCTACAATGGAGTTGGAAATTTTTTATATTCTCGATTTTGAAAAATACGTAAAAACATGATGGGGCGTTAAATTTCTACCCCTTTCCTGTGTTAATTATTAGGACCATATTTCCCAGGTTCCTGCTACCCCCCCCCTCCAGATACACATATTTTGAAAGTCAGAAATAGAAATCTGTAGATAAAGAAAGTTATGTTTCATCACAGTTTACTTGTTGGTCTGATATTGTAACTTCTATTTCAATATTTATCGTCTGCACCAGAAAAATGGAATATTTAATGTTAGAGAAACCATTAAAAATGTATCTTAAAAGTGAAAATTTGACCACTATCATGCGTTTATAAGGCGCTACGTTTTTAATTTAATGCAATAGAGAATTGCTTAGAAGCGCATAGTCATATTCTATTAAATTATAAAATTTGTGAGCTGCTAGTATTTAGAAATTGTTGATGTATTCACAAAACAAACCTTCTACAACATGCATCTTATTTATCATTCCTGCCTTTTTATAAATACTTGGACAATTTTTAATATCAGTTGAATTATACTTTTTTGTTCCTTGTGTGTACATATTCTATGCATTTAATTTGAGTAATTAAAATCGTTCGTAAAAGTTAAGAGACATATTAGTTTAATTCAGTTTAGTTTAATGTAAGCTTACTAGATGGCGCTATGAGAGTATTTTATTCATTATTTGGCTAAAATATAAGAGATTGCTGTGGAATTAGATTCGTTGATAAATCTTGCGTTTTTTTAAAAATATAATGATTTTTTGGACAGGAAAAGAAACAATAATGATATTTGAAGTTTTCTTTTGGCAGGGACTGTTTCAGTTTTTAAAAAAATTAATGCGCTTTAGTAATTATAATATAATAATTATAATATACAAATAAAATATTTATTAATATAATAAAATCTAGGGAATTGATTACCAAATATAAAGGTTAATCATAAATTATTTGAGTGATAGTTGAATTTTTTTTTAAAACAAACTGTATACTAAATTGTAAATTAGCTATGGGAACCAATTTCTCAACCGAAATACTATTCTTAATTTGGAAAGAAAACTTTGTCGGATTTTAAAACATTTAGTTTTAATTCTGTTCGTTATATAAAATTAAATCGTAGTAGCTGGTAGAAAAAATGCACTACTATATTTATGCTGAAATACTTCACTAAATTTTTAATTAATTCGTCAGAGTGACATTTCATTTATAAAAATTGCAGTGAGAGATCAACGGTGTTTTCTAAGTATTTTTTGTTGAAACGTAAAGAAATGTTTTAATTAAAAAAGTTTTTTACAATGTTATTAGTATTAAAACTTTCATTCAGATCTGCGTGTAGTTTTATAGCAGTACGTAACTTACCGAAATTTTTTGAAAATTTTGCAGAGTGATAGAAATTTAGGTTCAAATATTTCACTCATAACTTAAATAGAGTTGATTGTGTATGGTTTAAGCAAAAACAACATATAAGTTAATTGTTCTATCGTATTCTTGATTACGCAACTCTTGAGTTTTGAGACCTCACGGGCTGATCGTTTTCATCATTTTGTCAAACGCTTTGCAGAGTAGAGATAACGAGTTCGAATACCGCCGCTAACCCGAATGAATCTTTGTGATGTTTTTCACTAACTTGTGCCATCTGTTTTTCAACTTGGAAAGAACTTATAACTCATACTTCATAATAAATACACAAGCGTACATATGCATATGAAACAATAAAATAAATATCAAGATTTTCGATTGTAATATTCCAAATGGTGTTATTATAAATAGAGTGATTGCTTATAAATGCTAAAATCGGATCCGGTCATTTTCCCGACACTCGGCTGCCCGACAACTCAAATACCCTATCCCTTTTTACAGGTACGTTTGCCTAAAAATCCATTGTCCCGAAATGCACATTTGCCGGACAATTTATTTTTTCTGACAGGGTGGCGTGCAAGGGAAATAAGAATAAGATTACTTGTTGGCAACTGTTCAACCTTTTAAATAAGGCTGTGTTACTTGAATGCTCTATCCCCTGAGCCATCGCGGATCATTGCAAATGATATTCAATGAGCCGCGATGGCTCAGGGGATAGAGCGTTCGCCTTCCAATGAGGCGAACCGGGTTCGAATCCCAGTCGATACGAATTCCGCATCCGGCTTGCACTGACCACAGTGCTGACGTGAAATATCCTCAGTGGTAGACGGATCATGGGTTAGAGTCCCCTTGCCGTCAGGCTAACCGTGGGAGGTTCTCGTGGTCTTCCTCTCCATGTAACGCAAATGCGAGTTAGCTCCATCAAAAAGTCCTCCACGAAGGCAAATTTCTCCCAATACTCGATCCAGGAGTTCCCTTGTCTTCTGGATTGTGTTCAAAATTACAAGGCTACGGAGTTGAACATTAGTAGCCGTAAACCCATTAAGTTGGGTCGGCTGTTCAACGACGGTTATAAAAAAAAAAAAAAAAAAATGATATTCAATGAGCCATGATGGCTTAGGAGTAGAGCGTTCTTCTTCCAATGAGGTGAACCGGGTTCGAATCCCAGCGATAGCTGGTCGATACAAATTCCGCACCCAGCTTGAATCGACCGTATTATTAGACGGATCATGGGTTAGAGTCCCCTTGCCGTAGAGCTAAACATGGGAGGTTTTCGTGGCTTTCCTCTCCATGTAAAGCGAGTGCGAGTAAGTTCCATCAAAAAGTTTTTCACAAAGGAGAATTTCTGCCAGTTCCCTTGTCTTCTGGATTGGGTTCAAAATTACAAGGATACGGAGTTGAACATTAGTAGTAGTAAACTCTCTATCGGGTCGACTGTTCGATGACGGTTATAAAATAATATAAAATCAAATGATGTTCAATGACTATATATATATATATATATATATATATATATATATATATATATATATATATATATATATATATATATATATATATATATATATATATATATATATATATATATATAGCCAAGACCTACTGTGCCCATCTCAGTTTTCTTGACCTTGGGGCTCGGCTCTGGGGTGCAGGAGCAGATGTTCCGGTTAGGTGGTCAACCGTATACATATATACGCCATAAATTTTACCTATTTCAGTACAATATTTTTATTCCATTTTTTTAAAAAAATATTTTTTTTTTTCATTTGATTTCGTTGATTCACTTGAATGGTCTAATTAATTACAGGTTACAAGAATTGTTATCCGTAATTAATTGGACTATTCCATAAAGTCATACAGCTCAAAGATATTTTGCCTTTTGAAAATTTCAGATGTGAATTATCATTGCAATTGAGAAAACAAAAAAAAAAATAAAAAAAAATTGCTTTATGCACATGCATAAAACACGCATTTATAATTGACAATGGTTCAATTAAGTTTTCGGATAAACGAGATTTGAATCACTGAGGCTCTGCTATATATAGATTTTCAGCCTAAAAGGTCGTATCAATTAGATTAAATAATAATCGCCATTTCATGTAAATGAAAAGCGTTAACGAAATTTGTATTTAAAAACTAAACTAAATTTAGGGTTTTCAGGACGGACAGGTCAGAGACAAAGAGAGTTAAGCAAAGAGAAACACTTCGGTCCTCCAGATTGGACTTAGACATAACAACCTCATTTCATAACCCCCCCCCCCCCTTACTGTTTTGAAATGGAGTGACAGTCTCAAAATGGAGTGACATCTACATTAATTCGCAATAGACCGAAGTGTAAATATATTCATAAAGTCAACACAAATCTGTGTATACGCAGATGATATAGTAATTATTGTTAGGAAAAAAAATATTCCAATGCACCTATTAGGAAAAATGAATAGGAAAAAGGTCTAGAGATTAATTGAACCGAAATAAAATTCATGATTATGCTAAAGTGAGGAGAGAAGGCAAATAAAAGATCTTAAAATTGATGATAAAACTTTTAAAGTTACAAATAATCTTTAGTTGTTTGGGTAACGAAATGGGAAATTCATGACTGCATAAATAAAATGCGTAAGATATAAAATGCGAATGAAACAGCATTTGTAAATAATGGATAACTAGAAAGTAAATGAATTTCAAGAAAATGCGATTATATAAAATCCCTAATGAGGCCAATAGTGACAAATAGATCTGAAACCTAGATACGAAAGATGAAAATATATTAGTAATTTTTAAACGTAGAGTAATTAGAAGAATTTATGGAGTCGTGAATAAAAATAACACATGAAGAAAAAGATTCTACCATGAAATAGAAAAATTAATTAAAGAGAAAAACATCATAAGATTTATCAAAGCTGAAAGAATGCAGTGGATAAGGCATATTGAAAGAATAAAGGAAACAGATAAACCTATAACAAAATCATGGAAGAAAAATAATTGAATAATACGAAAAAGAGAAACACCAAAACTAAGACACCTGCATCAGTTAAAATAAGATCTGAAAAAAAAAATGAAAATAAGAAACTAGAAACAAAATCTAGAAAAAAAGTGATGTTGATTGAAGAGAAAACCAAAGCCCGTCAAGACCTGTAGAGCAGTAGAAGAAGAAACTAACAATTACTATTCATTCCAAACCTAATTACATTCCAAAGAACTTAACGGCTCAGGCAACTCCATATTTATTGATGCAAAAACAATTTTTAAAAAAACTTTTCTTGTCTCTTTTAAGAAAGAGTGCTTTTCTTGAAGAAAAATAATTGAAGTGAAAGATTTAACATCAAACATTAACCCTCTACGGCTCCTTTCACTTCGGCACTTAAGTCACTCTAACTCTCGTTTAAATCCAAGAAGAAGCATCTCATCTTGAACATCACTTCTCCAGTGAAATCTGATCCCGATTCATCAAAAGAATCTTTAGCATCCTTTGTTGGGTCTTTTACACACAAAGAAAGCCGAGGGGCGTACTCTTTCCTTGTTTCCCGAATGGAAGTGTGCCCGGGCATAAAAGTTACGAATCGATCACAAAAGTTGTTTCCGGAATATCCTTCACGAAAAATGCCAGACTTCACGTGATGACTCCAGTGTGGGATTCTTAGAACTTCACAGAGATTGAAGACTTTCCAAGTCAAATATAAGGATAAAACTTTTGATATTATTATTTTTTTTTTTACGATTTATTTTATTTCTATATAATATACGGTAATCCAGTGTTATCTAAAATCTTGTATAAAAAGTGATGTTGGTATTTTGATAGTAGACTTTTTTGCATCTCATTTTCCGCTAGAAGTATCAAAATTACAAATAAAACTTACTTAATTTTACTTATATTTCGTTGATTTAGAAATTTAGCATTTTCTTGTTTTTTTTTTAAAACAAAAGCAAGTACAAATGCATGTCTTGAAAATTTTGAAAAAAGCAGTGTTTTTTTTCGAGCTTGTCTCTTTGCACACCATTTTTTATATTCGCAAACGAAGGATTGTCTACAAATAAATATCTTTATATATATATATATATATATATATATATATATATATATATATATATATATATATATATATATATAATGCTGCTACATTCTTTTAATGAATAATATTGTGTAATGTATACATTTTAACCACCATCTCTCTATATATACATATGAACGTTTGTCTGATTTTATATCCCATTTGATTTCTGAATCATATTCTAGTTAAATTCATATTTAGATGCACGAGGAAGGTCTCTTTCAATTGAATTCAGGTGAAGGAAAATAAATTATTTTCATTGGATGCCATCACCATCAAGCATCAGTTCTTTTAAGCAAAAGATACTGTTCGCTACTTCGGACAGCTTGTAGCTCTTTAAAATCAAAAATGAGTTAGTCTTAAAAGTAATTGCATGTTTTCAAAATATTTTACTTTGATTTCTTACGTCAGGTAAGCACGGGTAAAATTCCGGCGATAGTTTTCGCAGCCCGTATAGTCTGTCCACAGAAAGAACTACCCTCGTCATTCGTTTAGAGCAATGGCGGTGACAATACTTACTAGGTTTAACTCTTTTAAGAAGGTGGTTGGATCAGTATTTATAACAAGTTTTGGCTCGAGTTCGAGAAAGATAGGGAATCAGTTTAAAGAGAACTCTCCTCTCAGAAATGCTCTATTTCTTTATTGCGTAGAAGCAGACGGTCTTAGACTTTGTGGTGTAGGCTTGATTCATATATATCATTTGTGGCTTAAATTCATATTTTGAGAGCTATTTGAAACCACGTGCTCATTTTGTTTGCTCTTACATTTTTGAAACGTCGTTCTACTGACGTTATCTAAAATCAAGGTAAATTATGGGAATTGAACCTCTTACCTCTTTCCAAATGAATTAAAAATGTAAAGTCACCAGGAAACATAACAGATAAGGATTTAAATATGTCAGTTATTTACAAATGTGGGAATTCCGTGAAGCATATAGAAGCAGTGTGTATTGAAAGGAGATATGAAAGCACTAGGTCAAATGATTGTAACAATATAAGCGCCATTAGTTATAATCTTTGAGGTTTAAGATTAGAATTTCTGTCACGATTTAATGTATAAAAACTATGCTTAATCGTATTTTTTCTATAATAATTATTTTTCCTTAATGTGTCTCGATAAAGGTAGGACTAAAAATATAGAGGTAGGCAAAAATGAATTTATTACTAAGCGTCAAAATTTTTTGAAAGGGCTTGAACAAAGAGGAAATGGTTGCATCATATCTTTTTGTTCGAAAAAAGTAATTAAACTGTAACATAAACACAACAAGTATTTATTTCCGAGGATTACGCACAGTTTTTGAAAGACGCTTAACAATAATGTGACTTTTTTTTACAGGAGCAATATCGGGAAAAACAGCTAGCAACATCATATAATTATGGAAACATCTTTTCACCTATATTTATATATTCTTTTATAAACAAAATCAAAATTATGTGAAGTTGAGTAAACATGCAAGTTACGTTACGTAAAGATGACAGAGTTGTTTAAGTCAGTCATCTGGCTGGCTCATGAGGAAACATCGAGAACCTTGTTTACATCAATGAGCAGAGCACTTACCAAACCTGTGTGAAGCTAATGCAGGAAGATTTAATGTTTCTTCTGGTATATGCCATTTTAAGGATCTAGAACATCTTACACTTGGTCCAGCCTTCGATTTTAACTTAAAAGAATAAAGCACAGCAATAATGCCAACACAAAAAAAAAAAAATGTATATTTTTAAAATAAATTTTACTTTAGTCTATGTACGACTTTTTACAATTGATATACATCTAGAACTTTAATTTAAATTTTAATAGTAATAATTGAGTTAAAATTGAACATTTATTCCAATTACAGAATAGAATTGTGATTCTAGGTGCTTGTTTAAGAGTTAAAAGTGAATTAATTATGCTTTAGCTTTTAAAAGACACTGAGGATCTTATAATAAAACCAAGACTGCTTGCAACATGAACATAATATAAACTATAATATATAGTTTAGTGTAAGTAAACTAAAAAAAACTACGCAACACAAAAAGTGTTTATTTTAAAATTAAATTTTGCTTTAGAAACAGCATTTTTAAAGTCTATGTACGACTTTTTACATCTGATCTACATCTAGAACTTTCATTTAAACTTTAATGATTGAGTTAAAATCTGCATAATTGCTCCAGTTGAAAGGAATTGTGATTCTAGGAGTTCGTTTAAGAGTTAATGGTGAACAATTTATGCTTTAGCTTTTAAAAGACACTGATGATCTTAGAAAACTAAGACTGCTTGCAACACGCGCATAACATAAACTTTAACATATTGTTGAGTGTAAGTAAACTCAGAAAACTACAAAAACTCTTATATTTATTTTTGTAGACTTATCTTAACTAGTATGTTTATAACAGACTTTTATGTTACAACAAACTTTTAGTAAGTTCCCTCACTGGATTTACGTACTAGCTAGCATTTAGTTCTTAAAAAAATTAATAAAATCAATAATTCATAAAATAAAAATATTCAGAAAGAAAATGTGCTATATCAGTGTACAAATATTACTAGATAGGCTTTTTTATATTTGACATTTTTTTAATAGAATATATGAAATATTCTATTACACTAATAGATTTAGAAATTTTTTCTCAATTGGCACTTATAAATTAGATTATACAATGCAGAAGTGAAAAAAAAAGTGTAAAAATTTTATTGTATATTTTCTCTGGAGGTACAAAATAATCGTCGCAGAAGACCAGAATGTTTTTTCCAATAAAAAAAAAAAAAAAAAAAAAAAAAAAAAGAAAAAACGATAAGAGGACAGGCCCTAAAGAAAAATCGGCTGCTTAAGCTATTGGATGATAAAAAAAATATTGTTAAAAAAAAGCAGGAAAAAAATTAATTAATTTTGCTGTTTAATATTTACTTTATGATTGAAAGAAAGTAGCTCTAAAGAAAAAGTTAGTATCTTAATTATAAGTAAACATTTTGTTTTTTAATTTGAAGGAATAAACACAACTGTGGTAAAAAAAAGGTTGTTTGTGAAATAAATATATTATTTATAACACGAAAAATAAAATAACTCTTTTCTGGACAAGACTAAACTATAAAAATTTAAAAATATCTTATTCATTAAAAATATCTTATTTAAAAATATCTTGAACTTAAAACAATAAAAGTAAATTAAGAGCATAAATTAACAATTAATAATTAATAGATAAATATAAGTAATGGATAAGTAAATATGAATAAATGAATGTTACTATAATATTCAGGAATATTAAATTCGCCTGCACTGTCGAAAATTCTGGATCACATTAATGTTTAAAGTACAGGCACATTGGAAGCATCACCCGAAAAATTCATTTTTGCTTTAAATTATTAGTCCGCAATTTTTACAGTAATACTTATTGAATTAGCGTAATTCAGTGATCTTACAGTAATTTTTATTACAAAAATTACGGTACATAAAATTTTTTGTTCCGTAACAACTTCCGGTAAAAATGGATTTTACGGTAAAAGTACCGGCACTCTGAGGACCGGTACTTTTTACCGCAATTTGATCTGTAATTTTGTACACTGTGGCTTCTACACAAAACTTTATTATAAAGCTCAAAACACTGAATCGAGAACTATTACAATTTACACTCTATTTATTTAAAATTTTAAAGGGTAGTAGGATAAAGTATTTAGGTATTTTATAAGTTCTTAATTTTGCGTCTCACTAGAGCTTCACAATGAGCTATCAGCGACGATCTGGGAAACATCTGTGAAGATGATCCGGAGACATGCCATCACAATTTTGTGAAGCCACTTCAATTTAGACATATATCTGACGTGCAAGGGTCCCTGGGTTCCCCAAGGGTATAAGAGTTCTCCTGATGCCTGCACCCACGGTACTGTTCAGCGACTGCCCACGGTTGTAGGATAAAGAAATAACAAAGTGACCACACAGAGGTTTGCAGAACCTTTAAGATCCTTTTTGATCAGGACTATGATCCTTTTTGATCTTTTACGAATGGTAAATTATTTGTTATTTTAATTTTTATCCTACGATCATCGTTGTAATTTTTTTAATTATTGTTTCATTTTAAGTTCATAGGCAGGATTCAGTATGGTCAACCACTCATAGATATAAATAAACTAATCACAATAATCAAAATTATTCATTTAATCAACACAAGCTAAAGAATTACACTTTGGGAGTTAGTTTTATGTGTGTTGACTATTATCTTAAACAAGGTTTTATGCAATAAAGTAAGTAAAGATTCTTTATCAAAAATATGGCAATGAAAAATTGTATGAAAGGGCTGTTTGAAACACTTTAACTTCTCATTTCCAGTCATCAAAGTTATAAGTTATTAGTAATAGTTATTATATTAAAGTAAAATACCTATGCACTATTCAAATAGAAATTTTTTCATTTAAAATGCTCCTAATTTCGTTGCCTTCCTATTTTTAATAAGTTTGTTTTGCAACTTTAAAAAAGAGTTTTGTCTACTGGTATTTATGATCATTTTTCAGCATACTCGACACTGTTACAAAATTATGTTCTGTTACTACTGTGCTCTCAAATAAAACTCACAATAGGGAATACATCACATATCACTATTTTGTTTTTCCTCTTTAATTAATTAAAGTTTTTTTTGACAATAATTCTAAAAATACGTATTGACGTCAGTGATTGCTGAACACCTTTTATTATATAATTTTTATTTCCTTATTTCCTGAATTGTTGAAGCATTGGACGAATTTTTTTTTATATGACATACGCTTGTAGTTTCCTTATTTCTTGTGGAACTCAGCTGTTTCAAGGAACAATGGTAGTGAAATTTTATACTAAACATTGAACGATAACAAAATCAATAAGTTAACTCCTTTTTTTAAATTAAAAATGATTTTTTGAAAACTCGAGTTGAGTTGAAAACATCCTTCTAAGTCAGACCAGATACTTTGCCTTTAATCGAACTTGCTCTGTATGTATAGTGTATATATTAAATAGATGTTAGAAATATTTTTACTTGCTAATGTCCTAAAAGAAGTCCCTGAATTTAACTGAATTAATTTCGTTAACTAACACCGAGAAAGCAAAAGGTCCTTGAATTTTAATGATTTAATTTCCTTCACTTCACTTATTCGTTTTTATTCGTTCTTTAACACTGAGAAATCAAAAAAATCACTGAATGTAACAGATTTAATTTATTTCACTTTACCGATTCGTCTTTATTCGTACACTAACACTGAGAAAGTAATATTATACAATAAAATTCTAAGGATTTAAAAATAAATAAACTACTAATTTGATAACAAAAATGTCACTGAAGGATTGAATAAATAAATAAGTGAAAATGAGTAAAGTTTCTCCTTTTAATCATTTATTATGTTAAAAACATTCCTACCACATGCATTTTTATGTATTTCTTGTTTATTATAGCAATAAATAAATCTTATAAATTGCCAAGATATATTGGAGACTTTGAGTATTAAAAAAAAAGAAAAATCGATTCAATAACAACACAACAGGCTCTCATGTTGCTTTTAACTCTGGACGAAAAATGGAAAATAGTACGGAATAGAGAAATAAAACTTTTCATTCCTAGTTTTTTCTCGGGGCTATTAAAATATTTATGACTACCATGATTTATTTAAGAAATTATAACACAAGACTGTTTATTACCCGAAAAAGAAGTATATAACAGTAAATTCATTGGATAGTAACAGTCAACATAGTCAACAGTAAGAGCTTCATGATTTAACTTTTAATTCACTTATGAAACATTAAGACTGCAATTTATTCTACTTTGCAATTACGTGTAAAAAATCTTGATAACCCAGAATATTTAGGTCCTTATAAAAAGATTCTAAAAATGAAAGGGTTTTACTACCAACGTTTAATTCTAATATGCACTTTCAGTCCAGTTTCAACTCCCAATCTAAAAAGACGTAAACTGAATACCGGATTTATTTGTAGGAATGGATCATTCACCAATTAAGGACGTAATGTTTATAGATTTTTTTTTCTGTTGTTTATTTGATAAAATATATTTAACCAACAAACTTTGTTAATATTGAGTATTTAATACATATATACATTCCTCTGCATTCTGATTTGGACAAATGTACGGCCTCTATCATCTCTCTGCACATTACTCCATTTGTGGCCAAATGTTTTCCCCCTATCATTCATATGTTTAGGGTCTTCACTTTTTTCTGTTTTCATGAGAGAACTAATTGAAAATTTCTTTTATTTTAAACTTCTCAGGAGACTATGACCAATCTATTTCCATTTACTTTTCTGAACATCAAGTTTAATTGGTCTTCGTTTCACAGACATAAGAATTTCTGTGTAAAAAAATTTTTGAAACCTCTTGATATATGATACTTCTCAAACTGTTGTTAATTAAAACTTGTTCTTTTGTGTTACTTTTATTGCATTTTTTTGAAGCCAATGAAGTTTTTAATAAAATATAGAGTTCTTTTTAGTAAAAAAATTTAATGTGAATAATTTTAAATTTCGTAGGAAAAACTGTTTTACAGCAAAGAATTACATTTACAGTGATGCAATTATTAGTACTGGAGAACGGTATCAAACAGGAGGCTTATACTATTAGTACTACAAATAAAGTGATTAGTAAAAACTGTTACTTAAATAAAAAAAAAATACCACTATGATTGATATTTATAGGGAATAATCCTTAAGCATTAAACTGAAGCATCAAAATGCGATTAACTAAAAAGTAAAAGGAAGTTTTTTTAAAAATATGATCTATGGCTTGGCATTACCACAGAATTTAAAAAAATACACAGTTAAAGGATAACCAAATTAAAAAAACATGAAAAAAATAACAATATGGCTTTGTTTTAATGGACATACCTAAATAATCATTGTATGGTCTTACCCAAGTTAATCACATGACAATATAGGATTCCAAAAGAAATGGATACAAAGTGATTAGTAGAAATGGAACCCATTTGTGAGCCATACATTAAAAGCGTCGTATCTTTATGCTTAAAAAATGTCAAAAATTGCTTATATATATATATGTTACGGCCAAAGTTCGAAGTCGGCCAATTCGCGATGTGGCCGGCCAGATCGCGAATTGGCCAAGAGCGCTGTAAATTAGCTGGCCAAAGTCTGAAATTTTTCTTGATTTCGGGAATTGGCCGGTCAGATCGCGAATCGGCCGACGATGGCAGGCCAAAGTCCGAAACTGTTCTTGATTTCGGGAATTCACCGCCCAAATCGCGAATTGGCATGGGAAGATCAGCCAAAGTTGGAAGAAAAAATCATTATACCGGGCAAATGTATACCGGACAGGGCATTTGACCTTAAAGAAACATCAATGTAGGATATACCGGACAAATGTATACCGGGCAGTGGTACTTGACCTTAAAAACATCAGTGTAGGATATACCGGGCAAATGCATACCGGGCAGTGGCACTTGACCTTAAAAAAACATCAGTGTAGGATATACCGGGCAGTGGCACTGAACCTTAAAAAACATCAGTGTAGGATATACCGGGCAAATGCATACCGGGCAGTGGCACTTGACCTTAAAAAAACATCAGTGTAGGATATACCGGGCAAATGTATACCGGGCAGTGGCACTGAACCTTAAAAAACATCAGTGTAGGATATACCGGGCAAATGCATACCGGGCAGTGGCACTTGACCTTAAAAAAACATCAGTGTAGTTTATACCGGACAAATGTATACCGGGCAGTGGTACTTGACCTTAAAAAACATCAGTGTAGGATATACCGGGCAGTGGCACTGAACCTTAAAAAACATCAGTGTAGGATATACCGGGCAAATGCATACCGGGCAGTGGCACTTGACCTTAAAAAAACATCAGTGTAGGATATACCGGGCAAATGTATACCGGGCAGTGGCACTGAACCTTAAAAAACATCAGTGTAGGATATACCGGGCAAATGCATACCGGGCAGTGGCACTTGACCTTAAAAAAACATCAGTGTAGTTTATACCGGGCAAATGTATACCGGGCAGTGGCACTTAATTAGACCTAGTATGACAAGACCTTTGGTGTATGCATGACAATTAAATAGACAATTTAATAATGATTATTAAATTAATGATTGTTTAATAGACAATTTAAAAACTTCTATTTTTATATTTTTAAAGTAGAAGATTTATAAGAATTATTTATATAATTATAAAAGGCCGCCAAAGTAAAATTTCACAGATCGCTTCAATTATTTCGGACTTTGGCCAGCCATCCTCGTCCACTTCGCGATCTGGCCGGCCAATTCCCGAAATCAAGAACAATTTCGGCCTTTGGCCAGCTATCCTAGGCCACTTCGCGATCTGGCCGGCCAATTCCCAAAATAAAAAATATTTCGGACTTTGGCCAAGAGGGCCGGCCAATTCGCGATCTGGCCAGCCAATTCGCGATCTGGCCGGACTTCGGGCTTTGGCCGTAACATATACACACATACATATTGATGAAATAATACTAGGTACATATTTAGTAGAGACAATGTACATTTATTATAATCCAAAATAGTTCACATATCGACACATTGAAAAAAAAATGCTCACTAAATGATTTCCAAACAGCCATGAAAAATGGATCTTTTCTAGCCAGAATGAAACAGAAATGATGTGTACGTAAGATGTGTGATCACCTCGGACACTATTGCTCATTTTTTATCTGCTATTCATGCTGTGGAACCAACTATCGAAGATTCCTTGGGGAATATTGTCCCACTCCTCAATCAAGGAGGTTTTTAGCTCTTGCATAGTTTGGAAATGGCGTGTTCTTTTTAAAACACATCTGCCAAGAGCATCCTATGCATACTCTATAGGATTTAGGTCCGAGGAGTGCGCAGGCAATTGCATACGGTCACTATCTTTATTTTCTAGATCAGCACATCTTTACTATATATATAAGCGCACCTGTGTGGTTGCGCATTGTCGTCCATTAACAGAGAGTCTGGACCTACCACATCCCTAAAAAGGCAAATATGATCCAGAATAATCTCTCTGTCGCTACTTTGCTCAAAGATGTGAAGTGGTGTTCAGCCATTTTGCACGATACCTGCTCACACCGACACGTCTAGGCCATATCGATCACGTTAATGAACTTATTGTTATGCACAACGTATTCCCTTCTCTCTCCACCCTACCTGGTAACCAAATTCATATGTCATAGTGAATTGGGATTCGTTGGAGGACATCACTCTGTACCAGTGCTTGTCACCCTGAATAATACATTCCTTACACCATCGTGATCTCTCTCGACAATCGCGTGGTTAAAGAGGATGCATAGAACAAGTTTTCGTGTAATGCAGACCCACTTGATTTCATCACAGTGAGGTGGTTCTGGCAGAAACACGTGTATCTGTAGTGGTTGCAATGATCTGCAGCTATCTGCCAAGAAGTGACATTTCTGTTCCTTTTTGCTATTGGGGGTACATATCACTTTTCTTGAGGTGTGGTGTTCCTGAAACTACCACCGGCATGCTATCACGTAGCATTTCTGTCTTCAGTGGCCTTTTTTAATCTCCAGAGGGCACTTTTTGGCACTCCTATTATTGCGGTCACAGTGGTGATATTTTGACCTGGTTCCAGTCGTCTAACTGCTCGTCGATTATCGTAAGAACTCAAACAATAAAATGATATCTTGCAAACATTTTGCACTTAATTTTTGCTACACCCCACACACAATTTCACATAAGCTCAATAACCTCCGTTGTTATTTTGGTCAAACACCTAACATGACATTTCGAATATATATATATATACACATATATATATACACACACACACACACACATATATATATATAATATATATATATATATATATATATATATATATATATATATATATATATATATATATATATATATATATTCTTTCCTTTTTTAATATCCGGCGACAAAACGTTTTAGATGAAATTGCTTAAAACTAAGTCAAGTAGAAATTAATAATTCACTTTATTTTAATGACCACTCACTTAAGATTTCTTTTTAGATTTCTTTTCGAAATGAAAATTTTTTGAAGGTAAAAAGAATGCTTGAATTAAAAATAGAGGGAGAACAGGTAAATTGCAAATTTTTCCTTTCTTCCACACTTTTAGAAAAATAAGTGCTCTCGCTTTTAGGAAAATTCTTTTTAAAATGAATGCTCATATTGATCAGCTTTCATTAGTATTGTCGTAAAGCACAAGGACAAAATTAATTAAATTGCGCATTAATCGTATTTATATCTTTGAACACTTATTAAATGTTTTAAATGGGGGAAAGTATTTAATTATTTAGAAATCTCAAGCTTAAGTGTTTTTGAAAGTTATTTAAAACTGTAAGTATTTTGCTCAGTTAAAAAATAATTTTATTTTACAATAGCTTTGTTTGAAATAAAAATAATTGGCATGTTCACTTGGGACTTTTGCAAAATGTGTAGAATACGAAGAACGAGTTTTAAAGCATAAGGATTTATTAAAATATGAGAAATTGCTGGTAAAGTTAATTGAATGTAATATCATATGCGGTGATTAATATTATAATAAGAGAATATTTACATTTATCATGGGCAGCCTTCTCACAATTAGAAAGATGTTCAAATGTTAAAAAAATAGTATTTTTAACATTATATAAAATAGTTAAAAAATAATATTTTTAAAATCTGATTTCTCTGGAACTATTTGATTGATTTCGCTCAAATTTTGTATTTTTTTTTAATTTGTATGTAAAATCACGTTCTTTTAAATGACGTAAAAATTTTCTATAACTTATTATTCTGATGTGTGATGATGACTATTATTAAATTAATTAAATAATTTAAAATAATCTTAAAATATTATTTTTTGTGTGCATAAATTTAGCTTTTGATAAGCGAATTTTGTTAATTGTGTGCAATTTCTTTAAAAAAGTTCTCGATATGCGGTGAAATACGCAAAAGTTATTTTAATGGTAAGTAGTTTGCTCTCCTGACCAAACTATTGGGAACCTATTTTCCAGAGATTGGCAGACCCTTATATTTTGGCAATCAAAAATCTATACCCGTCGAAACAAAGATACTTTTATTCTGAAAAAATATGGTCCGATCTTG
This sequence comes from Parasteatoda lunata, assembly GCA_949128135.1. Lineage (NCBI taxonomy): Eukaryota > Metazoa > Arthropoda > Arachnida > Araneae > Theridiidae > Parasteatoda > Parasteatoda lunata. The sequence goes on along the minus strand of OX421976.1, from coordinate 67,993,749 downwards.
GATTTCGTAACTTAAAATAGCGTCTGAATTAATTAGCATATTTGATGTCCTAGAGCGTGAAGATCCTATCATAACATCAAAAGTTATTATTATTCAGTTATGCATTTTTTCCGCAATATGCTTGTCTCTAGGTATGCTCACTGTAAAGTGTCACGTTGATTAGAAAATGTTCCATTAGTCTAATGTACAGCAAAAGGACAGTAGTTGTCAGTAAAGAACCAGATTTTTCAATTGGATTATGATAAAAATAAAGTATAAATAGAAGCAAAAGTTATTTTGAAAAAGAAAAATCTAATCAATTTTCCTCAAATAATTTTCACAGTATAGAATGTTAATCCCATCTAAGGCATTTCCAACGAATTAATTCATCTTAAAGTTTATTTTCTGTTTCCTTACTTGTTTCTCAAAAGGTAATGTATCGGTGAATAAATTTTTGGTCAAGCTCAGAGCTGGCCGAAAAAAATGTCCTACAAAACTTTAGTTTTCTATTCTACCTCTCAGAGTTGTGTGAGACTAGCCAAGAGTTTGTAATCAGTGGTTAAACTATGCCGTGGAAAAAAAAGGCAATCTCAGGTGTAACACTTTCTAAATTTGCTGCAATTTTTCTTTCAGAATGAAAGGAATTACAGAACCATGCAGAAGAACTCCCTTTGAGGAACTTATCCCAGTAAGATGCGTGGAAAGTAATTCAGTCACGCCAACCTCGGAGAAATGCGAGACCACTTTGGCGAATTTACCATCTCTACTCTCGCCATGTTGCATTCAAATCTTGTTAAAAGGAATTTCCATTAGGCCTCTGTGGGAGTTCCTTTGTCTTGCCACCAGATCCCATTTGACCTTACAAAAAAGTATAAAAACATAGTCAAGCTTAAAACTCAGGAAGAGTAAAAAGAAAAAAAAATTGCAATAATGCTTCTTTGGGCATGGTTTTCTTTACCCCTAGCGATGTAGTTGTTTTTGTCTTATTTTTGTAGCCAGAGCTGTCTTCTCCCATTTACACATTCAACTAACACACGTGAGGGGTCTTTCATTTTACTGTGCTTTTACGGACCTCCAAAGAAGAGAAATTTGATTATGGCTTTGGAAGGGTAACGCAGAAAATGCGTTTTTTACCTCCCCGCTGCTCTTGTCATTTTTTTTTATTATTATTTTGTTCCTGTTGATCCAGATTTTTTTCTTATCTTGTGAAAAAAAAGTTTTTAATAAGTATAGGAGTATACTTTTATGTCTCGTGCAGTGTCAAGATGATTGAAAGGAGAGGGAACAAAACACATTGGTTTTGCTTCGTCTCGTTTTATTTTTTGACAGATTGTGTCATATTTAAAGGAACGATGTTGAAGTTAGGAAGTTATTGTAAAATAGAAATATGTACTTAAATGTATTTACAAATAATTTTCTTTTCATTCTATAAATTTTACCTAACAATAGGATGGTCCATCACTTTGCTCTCCAATCCCCCAATGATTGCTTTGCAGTGCTCTTAGCATTTTTTTTTAATTGAGAAACAGAAATTTCATTAAAGCACAAAAGCTTTCTTTTTTTATATATTTTATTGAGCCGAGCAGATGGCCGAACGGTCAGCGTTCCTAACTGAGAAGCCAGTGATTGTGGGCTCGAATCCAGCTCAGGGCATGGATGTTTCTCTGTGTGTGCTGTTCTCTATTGTGTGATGTGTGAATGTGGCCCATCCTATTAAAAGGTCTCCTATCCTATAATCTATATCATCCTATAATCTCTGGCATTGTGGCGTGGGTAATGTTGCTCGCCTCCGTGCTTAGGTTCACAAGTGCCCACTGGGTAACGATAAATAAGCAACACTCCCGGTATCTTCCGATATATATATATATATATATATATATATATATATATATATATATATATATATATTAGTTACAGTAAAATTATTAAAATTGTTAAATTTAGTTCTTAAATTCTTAAAAAAAGTTGCAAAAACATACATTTTTTATATTTCAAAGTTAATTGATTTGAATTTACATGGTGATCCTAACAGAATTACAAAAGTAATGCTTTGACTTAAGTAATTAAACAAAAAACAGGTACTTTTTGGGAGAAAATTATGTTATATATTTTATTGGTACGTGCAAATTAATTAATCTTGCTTTTATAGCGGACAATAAGTTTGCTTAAATAGATTGCTTAGTGGTTATGAGGAATAACATACATAGAGAGCAGGATAAGAAGTTCTATAGAATTTGAAAAAAGTGTCTGAAAAGCAGTACTTAAAAAGAAACAAAAAATTTCTCTTAAAGCAAACTGGGTCTAAAATTTGGTAATATCATTATTTAAAAAAAATAAAAATAAATTTAAATACATATTTATTTATTAATTTGCGTCGTATTCTTTTTAGTTTACAAAACACTCCTATATCCGTAGTATTCATAACAGTTGTTTGATCCATTTAAGTTCAGATATACAATTAAATTAATATATTAACAAATATTTTTACTCCAAATCTTCTTTATGTCGTCCTTATTTCGTTTATTGTTTTGTTGGGTTTTTATGGCATATAATAGTGAATAAATGTATGTCTAAGAGTAAATAAATAATAATTTGGTTTATAATTATCTTAATTTCTTCATGACCGGCAAAATGAGAAAGAAATCCTTTCCCGAGCCATCATACTTTGATTAGCATGTACCTATAGATACTAATATAACGAGTACGTATAGAGTATTAATGCGAGATACAATACCAGAATAGTGTATGGAGATCCCGTCCTTGTGATATTGGGCCGCCAGAGTCAGAAAAGCTCTTTTTATAATGTACCTTTAAAGAAGAATCACGCGACCACGTATTATGGTTCTAAAGAGGTTAAAACCAAAAACCTTTAGCATATTCTGTAAAAGTAACTATAAGACAAGGTTTCTTTTAGTCGGTAACCTAGCTTCCCCTTTTTAAAGAGTTTGTCCAGACACAACGTAACCCTCAAAACCAACTAATGCCATAGCTCTTCACGGAATAAATATTTGTGTTGGCTTATATTTGTGCTGGATACCTTTTCCTCTTTATGCCAGACATAGATAGCATAAGTGAAAAAGATGATTTACGTGCAACGTTAGGATTTGAACAGGAACTGAGTTTGGAAAAGCTAACTACTCCTAAACATCAATATGTGTTTTGGAAACTTTTGAAAAGAGACAGTTCAAGGACTAGCTCATCGCCCCACTTCCTAAATGAACAAAGATTGTAACACTAAACAAACATGCTCATCTCTCTTTATTGTTTTCTAAATAATTGACTTCCAGTATTATTGAATTAAAAATAACGTAGCCTTGTTTACATAACTAATCTAAACAGTAAATAAATATTACTGATATAGAAAACTTGCGTTATAGTTTTATTATCTTACTGTTATGGTTTAAATCAACTTGTTAGAGAATTTTCATAGCTAAGACTAGAAACATGCGATTTTGACTTTGTTAAAAGATTTGGTATGACTTGTCAGGGATTTTGAAACTGATTTTCATTTCAGCTGTTGAAATGGCTTCAAAAGTAAGAAAACTGCTCAGTATTATATAAAAGTAGTAGAACAGAACGAAGAGTGAAATACGTACAATTTTGTATAGTTTTTTTGTTAAGTAATAATTGCATTAACTTTGCTTTTGGAGATTACATAGTTACTCATATATATTTCAGAGTATGAAGATCAATATATATATATATCAATCCAGCCATAGCCAATTGTTGTCAACAATTTTTGTATCGACATGAAATAAAAATAATAAGTAAAGATTGATTGAAATAAAAGCATATTTAAATATTTTTTAATTACAATTTTCGTCAAGGTTTTGGTAATCAGACGTAACTATTTGAATGGGTTATTATGCTAAATCGTAGTGAGTAGAGCTGATGCATGCATAAGCTTTTTTTTTATATTATTGAAGCCGTAGATTCAATTATATCAATTTTGATATGAATTCATAAGAATGAAGAAATAAGAAAAGAATGGAGACTGAAATCTACTGAAACAGCTGATTATGAAGATTTCATTTTTTTAAATTGCTTTATCAGATCTGTATTTTGAAATCCCATCTAACTACTCAATTTTTTTTAAAAATTTTATAACCGTCATTAAACACTTCTGTAATTTTAAATCTAATCCAGAAGACAAAGGAATTCATGGATTAAGTACTGGGAGAAATTTGCCTTCGTGGAAGACTTTTTGATGGAACTAACCCTCATTTGCGCTACATGGAGAAGAAAATCACGAAAACCTTCCACGGTTATTCAGATGGCATGGAGCCTTTAATCCATGATCTGTCTACCAGTGAGTTTATTTTTCGTCAGCACTGACGCCGGGTGTGGAATTCGTATCAGCCCGCCTCATTAAGGGGCGAGTGCTCTATACCCTGAACTACTACGGCTAACTATTAAGTTTAGTCTTAACCTCTTTTAAATCGATATAAATTAAAAGCAATATCAAAATGGAGACTGAATTCCATTAAATATTCGTCTTCAAATCGCTAATAAGCAGGGATTCAATTTTTATCTGCTCCAAATTTTATGCTACCCTTCAAATAATTTTCTTTTCTTAACAGAATGTCATAAAAATTGTATTAAATTTCTTTTTCTCACACTTCAAAAGAGAATGATCAAGGCTTTATTCTCAGTTATTAGGATTTCAACGAATGTAAACAAACGTTCCAAACTTCTTTCAAAAAAAAGTAGGAATAAATTTCTGTTGACAATAGAACAGTTTCAGCTCGGTTAGAAAAATTTTATTTGACATTAGCTGCATTAAAAAAACATTTCTTTGCACACGAAACTACAAGAAGAACATTTTCTCCCTTTATCTAGTTAAAGTCTTTTTCAAAGTTCTCGCTTCATTTCGTCTGAGCCAAATTGCTAGTAACCGAACAGACTCAGACAATCGAGCGAACTGATCTCATCCCTGTATTCATTTGAAACATTTTTTTTTCCACTTTTGGATCAAGGATCCACGCCTTCAGGATCCATGAAACAAATCAAAAACATAAACATAGAAAGTAAACAAAATATCGTCTGAGAGAAAGAATTCGAAAAAGCTTAAAGGCTTCGCCTTTCACTAGGGGATTGATACTACTGACGATGACGACCCCTAGAGGCAAGAATATGAGACCGAGGATGAGAGGAAAGAGGCTTTGTGGATCCTGGTTTTAGCTCCTTTTAAGGACATTTTTTTTTCTCTCTCCTCATTTCGTCCCGTAGAACATTGCATAGATATATGGCAGTGAAAAGTGCTCAAAGCGATGAGTCAATAATGGCAAAGCATATAGATATTTTTTTAGAGATTTAGTGGAAGATTTATTCGTCGTTCAGTCTAGGTTGTTGAATAAAGTTTGGGTTTTTGGCATTTGGGGTATTAAGTCATCATAATAGTTGTAAGTTTTAAATAGAGAATATTAAATGCAATCAACCATTTTGTTCCAAATAAATTTTTGAGTTGGAAAAAAGTACACTTTATTTTTTGTTCAACATAAACATTGTATTTGTTATTTTCATTAAGCGTGTTCATCAGAGCTCAATCACCAAGAAATAGTAATAATAATAATGTAGTTTGTAAAAAATAGTTTTTAGTTTGTAGTAGTAGTTAAAACTTGAAGCAAACCTTCAATTTTGAATTATTCTTGCAAAATAATTGTAAAACAGACAAATAGGTTTGTCTGTAGTTTGCCAAATTAGCATTTATTTAGAGAAAAATATTGCTAATTTTGCGGGAATTGCTTTACTTAGATGAAAATTTTTAAATTCAAAGTCAGCTGACTGCACAATGATCTTAAATATAGTGTATTTTTATGATCTCAAACACTGTTGTTTTGGAATAATGTTTTTCCTCATATTGATATTTTTCGTCGTTTTTTTTAACAATCATGGAATACGCTGGTTAAAGATATATAAAACTTAACCTAGCAGTAACAAAAGCCTCTCTGAAATAGTAGAGAAAGAATAAAGTTCATTCACGTTTTTTGCTTGCTTGATTTCTTAAAATAAATTTTATCAATAAGCACTTACCCTCCTGAGCAGTTCCAAGGGTGATAATGGTGAGCAGTGGTTGAGCCATACATTAGGGGGACCGGAAAGTAATGTCGTTTCAGCTCATTTGATATTTTTGTGATTATTTTATTTTTAATCAATGATACATTCACCTTCTTTAGCAACGATCCTTAGCAATGGATCGAAAAAATGAATTGAATATTAAGACTAATGAATATTTAATGCGCAGAAATGACCTTATTTTCTGGTCCCCCTAATATTACTCAAAAAAATTTAGGGTATCATGACCTCTTCAGATAAATGCTGATAAGAAATAATTATGCAGAAAATTTTTTCCTTTAAGAAGAAAAGTCAAATCTATATCTATTTATATTGTAATTATTATTATTTTTCTGCTTTTGCTTTTATTTTTGCTTTTGCTTTTTTTTATTTCATATACTTGGATATATAATATATATTATTGATGTTTTATTAGAAGTCTAGAAGAATTTATGTAATTATAAATGAATTCTCTCTTCTTTTGAGCCTATTTTTTATTATTTTTTATAAATGTTTACAATTTATATTTTTTTTAATAAATAGTTTTCTTCAAAAAGTTCTAAAAGTCATAACTGAATTTATTTCAAATATTCATGCACGTAGAGGTAAAAAATTAGTTTCTATAAGCAGGTAAATTAAAGAGAAAATAGATTTTAAATTAAGTTATTTTAATTAAGTTTTCTCATAAATAAATATTTACCTCATATATATCTCAATAAATAAATATTTTTATGATTTGAAAACGAAATATCTCTCGTAAATTATTTTATTTGAAAAGTAATAAACTATTCAACTTAATCCTCTCTTTTATTAAATAAATGCTTTCGAAATCCTCTCTTTTATATATTTTATAATGTATTCTTGTAACATTTGCTTACACTGAGAAAAAAAGCTCTTCCCGAATATTTAAATGCAAAGTAAATCTTTAATTTTTAACATCGCTATTTTCCAAGCGTTTGCTTCAAATCTTGTAAGAAAGAGCCATATCAAAAATAATTCTTCCTTAGGAAGACTGAATAAAATGCAATTGGAGAGCTTCCAGCTATTATCTGCCGTTTGCTTTCACATATTCAGAAGACATTACTTTTGAGGATGACGCCACAGCTAGAAAAGAGCTTTTAATGCAACAGCACACACACAACCTAAAGGAAAACAACGAAAAAGGGGGGTTGATTGGTTAACAAGACATCTCTCCATCCCCTTCCCGAACAACCCTTTTGCAAAACTGCGGTTCCCGAAAATTCATCAACCGTAAAACTCAAATGGCTTTCGCATCTCGTAAAAATAATGAAATCACGAAATAATGGAATTGCCAAGCGCTGCGCCCGCCATCTAACTTTGAAGGAACAAGCTTGTGCGAAAATAATCGCATAAACTGTTCTTTTCCTTCTCTTTTAACTGCATTAACTTGGACGAAATCGCTCGGAACGAAATCTTTTATTGCTAAAAACATCGTCTTCAGATGCGTCTGCTCACGGATGATCGCAATCAATAAGCAAAAGGAGTTAAAACAAAAGCAGAACCACAATAGGGTACCTATCGCCAATTATTTCATCAAAGGAAATTTCCAAAGAAAACCCCTGAAGCCTAAATGAGGCTTTCCATACAATTCAATTAGAACTGTCGAGATATTCCCAGTTTGCATAAGTTCAGGTTAAATATTTAATTGTTACCGGCAGGTAAATAATGCCACTTACACTACAATCGACAGAACAAAGGACACATTTTTATTCATCTTCTTTTTGAAGTAATTTAAGATAGAGAGAATCCTATATTTTTATGGCTTTCAGCATCGACTCGGTTTTATTTTATAGGAAATCTAATTGATTTAGATAGAATTCTTGGAAGTTCTCCCTTTCAGATCTGCTTATATCCATATACAGAGGTAACTTTTTGTAAAAAAAAAAAATATTAGATGAAAGATAAGTAGTTTTATTTAAATGAGTTTCTTATTTCATTAAAAAAAATTCATATAATATTGAAAATAGCTCAAGAATTTTAATTAAACTATCACACTAATATTTCGATATTTGTGTTAAAAAACATTATAAGAAAAAGCTTAAAAAACTATTCGTTAATTAAATTCATGGTCTCAATAAAGTATTGACGCTCTAACATTAAGATAAGTTTTTTCTTTTTAAAGTTACTAGACAGGAGAGTGGTGTTTTTATCAACATTATCAGTGTTATCTACATTATCATTAACTGTGGGTCTGATTTTCCTAAGTGGCGGGAGAATTCTTTTTTTTTGAAATCGAAATGTATTTAAAATTTTAACTATTTACGAACACAGCGACTTATAGGGGGCATTGTTATTGGAGATGAGTGACTGCTAGCAGAACAACACGATCATCAAGTTGCATTGGAGATTTCTTCAGTGTAGCATGGTAACGTTCCTTCTTTATTGTGGCTTGTTAAATTAAAAAAAAAAGTTTGATATTCTTTCTTACGCCAGTGGATACAATATGGAATCGCTTTTTTTTAGCGAAGGAACATCCAAAACACATCGGAAAAATGATTGCAAATAATCAGAAAAAAAATATGTATCTTATCTTCTTATTAGAGTTAAAACCTAATGTTTGTGAAATCGCTCTATTAAATTTAATGATCTAAGATGATAGGTTTATTTAAACTTTATATTTCGTACTTTTCTGAATCATATTACTTCAGATGTTAAAATAGGCAAAAAGTGAGCGGAAACATATAGTGTTATATAACTTAATTTTGCCAAAAAAGTTTTTTGACAACAATTTTCATCAAACAATTTAAAGTTTCAATACAAAATCATTATTAATAAACTAAAAAAAGTGAAATGAAGAATGATTACTATAAAAAAGCTATTCTAAAAATAAATCATATTAAAATTAAAAAAATTTATATTGTTTTTTTTAGTCTGAAAGTTTTTAATCAGGCGTAGAAAATAATTCTGTAGAGAATTATCATGAAATTAGAAAAAAAAACTATTAAGAAGAAAGTTTTTTATTATAAAAATCATAACACTGACCTGCTTTATAAATACGAAGAATTTCAAAATGAAGTATTCTTTGTTGGAAAATTTTATTCTCAAATAATATATACATAGATCAGTCCTTCATTACTTTAAGATGACATACTGCACAATGTAATTTTATAATTATAAGATCTTGATATGAATTTATATATGTGACTTAAAAACAGAATAACTGAATTCTAGTTGAAATTAATCATTCAAAATGAAAAAATACTTAACAAGAAAACGATAAAAATGTAAAAAAAATCAACACAAATGATACTATTTTACGTAATTCGGGTGATTCTTTATTGTTGTTTTCCGAATTACATAGATACAGAAAACTATTCTAGAAAGAATAATAATACTCTATAACTATTACAGTTTCGCACGTTCTGAAATCACATTTATTCATTGGAATGAAGTAAGCAATCTGTACTTAAATTACTTCACTTTAATTTATAATGAATGGAAGACAAAATAATGTATTTTACAAGTAATACATATTTCTGTAACAGTATGCGATCACGAAATCGGAAGTTATTGCTTGCAAGTTTATTAATAATGGAAAGGAAAAAAAATAATTGAAAAATTGTTCTTCAAATGTTGGGCGCGTTTTGTTTTTTGTTTTGTTGTTGTGGAATTAAATGAAAACTTAATAAATAGTAGCCTGAAAATATCCACCCCGCTAGAGGGCGTATTCAGGCGTTGCGGTAGCAAATTTGGAACAATATTATCGCTAACATACTAACTGAAAATATTGTAACATACAACTCCGCTTTTTTACTTAATAATCAATTAATTTGAACTATTAAAGAAACGAAAAATAAAATCACATATTTCCCACCTATGAATAAAATTAGTATAATTAAAATTTTCAACGAAATCAGTAAAAAAAAAAGGGTAAATTTGATGTTGCATTTTAACTCAAAAATGAAATGAGTTTTCGGCTATTTCAACCCAAAATATTTTCAAATTTTTTTTCTCTATAAACAAAGAGTTAATTTAAAATAAAAATAACGCTAATTCTTACTTCCTAAATTTTTACATATCTTCATAAAACTTTCTTTCCAAAGGCAAAAAAGAGTAATTCAAATAACCTATTTAAATATTCTATCTTAATAGATTGCTGTTTAAATAATCTACATAAAACGATATTATTCTGCCTTGTGAGAAAAAAAAAAAAAAAAAAAAAAAAAAAAAAAAAAAAAAAACTGATTTTACTTCAAAACACAAAACATAATTTAGAACTTCATTATTTCTTTTAAGCAGAATTCTTAATTTGATAATGTCACGTCGAAAAGAAAGTGAATGATCTTGAACTTTAAAAATTGTTTAATACTTGTTTACTTTTTTTACGTTTTTACTTCATAATACTTTTTAAAGTTGTGCGCAAATTGTATGTCACATAATGTTTTTCTTATAAAATGAAAGATTTCCAATTTCGTAATTAATTTAACAACGCTTAATTAGACCTTTTTGTTTAGAACTAAAAGAATCACGAGTTAAATTCTATTTATTTCATTATCGTTTGGAGATTTGTTTTGATAACGAATAAGTTTATTCATATTCCTTAGAGCGCTTTTGAAGTGAAGTGAAAAAACCTAATGCAATTTTATTCATAAAAAATATTCATGAAGTACAGCTGTCATTTTAACAACAGCTGCATAGAAAATTAATTACTTATTGTTGACAAAGAAGGAAAAATCATTGATTTTCTCATTTGTTTTTTTTTTTTTTTTTAAACAAAACCTTTTTGCCATTATTTTTATGCACAAGAGTTAAATTGATTTAGTATAATTCAATTTATGTCTTGGCAGTCTTTCCGCGGATACAAACAAAACTTGAAGAAAGTTTTTTCATAGTTTATAAAAAATCAGAACAGAGCTACGATTAAAATATTTTTAATATTTTTAATAAGAGAAAAAGTTAAAAAAAACTTCAAAATTGGATTTCAAATATTTTTTTTCTTCCGGGCGACAATGGAAAAGAGCATATTGTAATGAATTTTAATTACTTTTGTCTGTAAAATTGATCACCATATTGAAAGTTTTTATCGAAGATTCGACGAATACCTTGAACTAATTAAAAATAAAACGGATTCTCTTTCCTTGTTGAAACAGTTTTTTTTTATAAATTATTAATTTTCTGAAAAAAAAATATTAATAAAATGCTTTTTCTTGTTTTCTAAATTAAATGGAAATCCTTATTTAAAAGAAATATTATTGATGTATACTGATGAAAAATAAACACGGATTTAATTATCTCTACTTGCTTACCACTTAATGTTTGTTTTTTAAAAAATACATATTAAAATGTATTTTTTATGTTATAGTTATTTCATTAACATAAATATTTTTTTTAATTATTTGTCTTATTTAATTGGAACACTGTGATTATATTTTTCATTTCACGCGTAAAAATATTGCATATGGAAACGTTTTCACAGAAAATAATTTCAACAGAACACAGACTGAAATTACTTTGCTAATTTTTTTAAATAAGTTTCTGTCCATAGCTGACAGTTAATTAAACAGCCACGAACTGCACTGCAAAAAAAATCAGGGCTTTTGTTGGCATGGGTGAGGTATGAGTTGTTCCATGTAGTAAGTTACTCCATTCAGTGTAAAACATTGAAAAGAGACTCTAAATTTGAGTACTTTGGGAACTTTTGCGCAGGGATAGTTTGTATATTTTGTTTGGATTATTTTTGTTATTGTTGCGTGTAATAAACATTACAATGCACTAATGTGAAAAAGTCAAATAGGTCCTTAAGGAAATGGGAAGATACATTTGGACATTTTGGACATTCTTCAGAGGAAAGGTTTCGGTAGATTGAGAATCAGAATGAATCCTGGTCAATTGATAGCAGAAAAAAAGGGAAGACCAAGAATTAATTGAAAAAGATAAATTCAAGCTTATTAAGAGGGCAGAATCAAAAGGATTAGAGGAAGTCAGATCCCAAGCCAAAGGCCGAGGGACATGGAGAGGTAAGCTAGATGGCGTAAATAAGTAAGTACGATAAACATTGGTGTGCCATGATTGCAAAATTTATTATGCCTTAATTTTTCTATTGAAAGAAAATAAAGGCGATAAAAATATATTTAAAATAATCACATTAATCCTCCCTCAAATAGCGAGATTCACTTTCGTTCTTCTGATTTTTCAACAAATAGAAGTACAGTGCAGCAAAAAAAAAAAAAAAAAAAAGAACCACCATGAATTGATCAAATGAAACCATCACGTTCTAGGACTTATGGTTTGACGGGAATCTCAAATATGCTAATTAATTAGTGAAGATTATATTTTAAGTTATAAAAGTAGATACAAAACCGTACTTTCTCAGAATAAACATATCTCTTTTTTCGAAGGATTCGAATTTCTAAACCCAAATATGTATAAGGTAGCCAAAATCTGAGAAATATGGTCCTGAGAAGTTTGGTCAGGAGAGCGGTTCAAAGTTACGACACCTTAATGATAATTTTATTTTTTGCGTTTTTAGCCATATGTCTTTAACATTTTAATTGAATTTAAAATTTTTTACACACAATTATGCAATTCGTTTATTTAAAGGTAATTCCATGCAAAAAATAAATTTTAGCAAAAATGTGTTAATTTTTATTATTTTATTCAACAATAGTCGAGAAAAATTGAATTGTAAGGTACACATTTTTTACATAGTTTTAAAGTATGTAATTTTACATGGCGAATTACGAAATTCGAGCGAAATTGATTGACTAGTTCCTGAGAAATCAAATTTTAAAAGAGTCGTATATTTAAAACTTCATTAATCAGGAATTATTCAACCGATTTCACTATAATTTTCTATTTTGCCATTAGATACTTTAAAATTATGTAAAAAATTGTATACCTTACAATTCAAATTTTTTCGACTATTATTAAATAAAATAATAAAAAAAAAATAGTGCGTGGAGTCCCTCCGCGCGGAAGAAGTTAAACTTCGTAACCTGCGACGTTAATTATTAACATTGTTTACAATTCACAATTGATCGCATCATTTAATTATTATTTTCGAGTGGAGAAATATCAAAATCTATAAAATTTACAATGGGATTATGATAACTAAAGTAAGATACGAAATGTTTGAGTTCTATTTTTTCAATATTTCTTGCGAAAACTGCATCAATGGTAGTTCCCCCTTTGGTTGTTGGATCATTCCCACCATTTATCATTTCCAATCCAAATTTGTCTTTAAGGAAGGTTAATAATGTTTCTGCTTCAGGTAACGAGAAATTCATATTAAAATCTCCTGCAAGGATCACAGGCCGCTCACAATAATCAATTTCTTCACCAGTAATGTCTGCCAGAGCTTGTGAACCTGCAGTGGATAGTGGCAATAAAGATTTTGCAATAAATAATTTAATATCCCTCATGGCTGCATTTGGTGAAATATAAATGGCAATTATAAAAGTGAAAACCTAACAATCAATTGATATTCACAAGAGACATACCTTGGCATAACCTTAAATCCGTCGCATTGTCCGTGGAATTGTTTTCACCCATTTTTTACAATTGTTATCCACTAAGTTTGAAAATAAAGCATACTACCCTGTTAAATTATATGTGTATCAAATCAAACTAAAATATTTATGGAAAAACAAAAGTTTTATGACTTTTATTATTTTTATGCTAGTGAGAACCAAAACAATATGGAAATGAATGAGGGAAAACTGGATCCTACCACGTGATTTCCCGGCCAATAAAAATGAAGCGCTTTCTTGTTGCAAGTCGCATAAGAAGTATAACTTCAATAATAAATATTTACTAAAATTTATTTTTGGCATCGAATTATTTTTAGATAAACGAATTTTTAAAGCAGAAATTTTTACATTCAGTGTGTTGTCTCAGTTGTGGAGAAATGGCGAAATACTCAAAAAGTAAAACTAACATTATGGGAGCAAATTTTGGATCGCTCTCCTGACCGAACTATGGATACCATATTTACCAGACTGCGGATACCTCTATTTTGGGAGTCAGGTCTCCCAATCTGTCGAAAAAAAGGTATGTTTATTCAGAGAAAGTGCGTTTTTGTGTCAGATTTCGTAAGTTAAAATATATCTGAAGTCACCCCCGCGAACCGATAAGTTTGAGTCCAAGAACGCATAATCCGATCATAATATCAAAATTTTTTACGGGTGGTCCATTTTTTTTTTTGCCGCATTACATATGAAGTTTTAACAGGAAATTTAAAATCGAACTAAATGACCCTAGTTGAGGTTTCCTCAATATATCTCGCTTAGTGTCACGAAAGACTATTTCTAAATACGAGATAAAACAAATATATAATTTTTTTAAAAATTTTATTTCAAAACCGTCGTTGAACAGCCGATCTAATTTTGAGTTTACGACTACCCATGTTCATCTGCGTTGCCTTGTAATTTTTAACCCAATCCAGAAGACAAGGAAGCTCTTGAATCAAGTATTGGGAGAAATTTGCTTTTCCGGAAGACTTTTTGATGGAACTAACCCCCGCATTTTCGTTACATGTAGAGGGAAACAAAGAAAACATCCCACTGTTAGCTTGGCGACAAGGAGACTCTAACATGTGATCCATCTACCGCTAAGGATATTTTATGTTATCACTATGGTCGGGGGGAGCTGGATGTAGAATTCGTATTGGCCAGCCATTGCTTGGATTTCAACCCGGGACCCGTCAATGTGAGATGAGCGCTCTAACCCCTGAGTTACCACTGCTCTAATTATTATAATTTTAAAGTAGCAATTAAGATCCAATTCCTTAATAAAAATATCCCTTGTAGTTAGTTAAGCAATCACATTTTTGTGATATTTTTCATTGGAAGTCTGTAGAAAAATAACAAATATTTGAATTTAAAAAGGAGTTTAAAGTTTCCACTTGCAATTCCAAAGAAATACACAATTACTGTTTAGATGACATTATGGACGAAAAATAAATTTACCTGAAATTTAAAATGTCTGACAATTATTTATTAGTTCCAATTCGTTAGTTATATTATCCATAAAAAAATTACAGTTTTGTTTTTTCTTTTGCTATATGATATCTTAAGAGAAAAATTATTTCTCTTTTGGAATGAAAAATAAGATTTAAGTTGTGTTCAACTTTTACTGCTATTTCTTAGAAATTATAAACTATTTAAAGGTAAGTGCCATGCAAAAAGGGAAATACTTGTGTTATTGCAATAATTTTACTGAAAATGCTCATCTACTTCTGATTTTGTTAAAATAGCCAGAAGCAATTACTCTTTTACAATTTCTTTTGTATTTGCAATTTTCAGAAAGAACAATTAATATTGCTCTTTTTGGAATGAAAAATGATTCCTTATCCGCTCTTAACTACTGTTGCTATTCCTAAGAAACCATAAACTATTTCATGTTAAGATGTTAATTGCAAATACTTTAAATTTTAAGGACCTTATACTTTAAGTTGCAATAATTTAATCGAAAAGGTTAATCTCATTTTTTTTTCTTCTTCAGGTACAAATTTAGATGATGCTCTGAAATATTTACGAATGAAAGCTTTTTGTTTCATATTATTTTTTTCATTCAACAGTCATACAAAAGAGTGTCAAATCGCTTTGCTTAATAAAATGAGGGGCTTATGTATTTAAAAACGAAACTTTCCTCGTGTGGGTTAGATTTGAGCAAATTTTTGTTCAAAGTAAATAGAAAGCACACCATACTTTTCCAGATGGAAACTTACAGACCCATGCAACAGCCAGTGATAACCGATTTTAGAGCTAAGATGTTACACGTCGAAAGTTAGTAAACAATTTCCTGTATGCTAAGTCACGTTTCAAAATTAAAAGCTTTAACCTTTAAAGGTTTTCTTTAAAAAATAATATATAATGTTTTAGCACTGCTTGTACTTCCCTGATTGGACCACTAAAGAACAGCTTGTACTTCAGCCATTCTAAGCGAGTCCAAGCAAGAAAGTTGTATCAAATCTTAAAATCTACTTAAATAAAGAAGGAAATTGATTTCGAACTACTTTCTCAACCATCGCTTTTAAATATATAAAATATATAAATATTGAAAAAATGTAAACTTCTTTCACACCTTTTTATGACAGAAGTAAGTTTACCCGTAAACTCACTTTTTTAAGCAGCTGAGCAAATTGACTTAACCCCTTGACATATCATTAAACAGAAACTCTAAACTGTGCGGAATTATTAATTTCTTGATATACAAATGATCCTTGGTTGCACTGTAAACAACAACTCGCAACGGAATGTTGACAGAGATGCCTACTGCTTTGGACACGCCAAAATAAAAAATAAATAAGTAAACGGTAAATAACTACAAACTAAATTTTGAAAATATTTGACTATTTTTGCTTGCTTTTTAAAAGGTATGGCATGACATAACTACTATACAGTGGTGAATTATATAAGCCTACGAATTATTTAGAAATAGTGGTGGATAAAAATCTACTAAACTGAATTTATTAAACCAAGAATCACAATTGATAAACTACCACTTTAAAAATTTTATTTGCTTAACCCCTTGCTTAATTGCCTTAACCCCCTGACATATCATTAAACAAAAACTCTAAGCTGTGGGAATTATTAATTTCTTGATATAGAAATGATGTTTGATTGCACTGTAAACAACAACTCGCAACTGAATGTTGGCAGAGATGCCAACTGCTCTGGACACGCCAAAATAATTATAAAAAATAAATAAAAAATAAATAAACAAACGGTAAATAACTGCAAACTAAATTTTGCAAATATTTGACTATTTTTTCTTGCTTTTTAAAAGGTATGGCACGACATAACTACTATAAAGTGGTGAATTATATAAGCCTACGAATTATTTAGAAATAGTGGTAGATAAAAATCTACTAAATTGAATTTATTAAACCAAGAATCACAATTGATAAACTACCACTTTAAAATATTTATTTGCTGTCCGGAGCAAGTTGGCATCTCTGTGTTGAAGACGTCTGAGACGCGTCAATTATTGTTTTGACATAAGAAACAAATGACGTCTCCCAGACGTCTTCGTGTATCAAAGGGTTAAAGAGACCGTTAGGAGCTTTTTAGTTGTAGACCGAGATGCCAATTTGATCCACTTTGTAAAATAATATTCTCAAGTGGTAACGAATTTTAAGTTGTTTCTAGTTTATTGATTTTCATGTTAGGTAATTTTTCACCACTCTATACCTAATTATTCTTATTCTATGAGTTTTACTATTTAATTCGCCACCAATTTATTGAATTTTTTCCAGAAAACTGAGCAGTTGGTGTCCCTGGTTGTAGGAGACAATATGCCAGCTCCGGAAAATGAACTAGCTTGGACTACGATTGAATAATATTCCATTTATGGTTTAACTTGATACAAACATAATATTTAACCTGACTGGTTCAATCTAGTTTTTGGATTATTTTAGACCTGTATTCTTTAAACTGTTTCAATTCTTTTAAATAATCCAAAGGTATTTTCCTGTATAAATTTTAACAAGCCACTTATATTTTTGATTTCTCTTTTTATGAGCAGCAAAATATTTACCTTTAAAGAATGCCAAACATTCTAACTTCTGTATTATTTATAAATTGCGCCCCCATAATCTTCAAACTGTTTCAACTTATTCTTATTTATCGAACTTTGGAAGCATTTTGATCATTTCTACATACAACAGCAGTTTATGAGGCATTTTTTTTTTTTTTTTTTTTTTTTTTGCAAAACGGATTTAAAATACAAATAATTTAATGGAAAAAATGAAAAAAAAATTGGAAGCGAAATAATAAAACCAAGTCACGGTATTTACAGAAAGATTGAAACGAAATAATATTTCGAATGCAGCTGCATTTGAACTATTCAATTGTAAAAATCCCTATTCAGGGAAAAACCTATTTATTCTTCGCAAAGAAAGTAACATAAGGGTAAAGCACTAACCTTTAAAACGCCGCTAACCGAGTCCTTATTTTTTATAAAAATAAAAAAAAAGATCGAATAGGTTTCTGAATAGTTTTCTTCCAGAAAAATCGCCTTTATCCTTTAAGAATTAAAGGACAGTGTTCAACCTTAGAACCAAATCCCTACTTTGTTAAAGTTCTATTGGACTGAACTAGATTCGGAATTTTACTTCAGGGCTATATTTAGCTTGTACCGTTATAAGGTACTCCAGGGTAAATGGGGCAGAGGCAGTAAAACCTGTTTTAGAATAATTTTCTGATTTTATTTTTTTATTTGTATTTGGAAGTCTGTAGGGGAAAAAAGAAGATAAGGCAGAAGCTGTTTTAAGATAGAAGCTTTTACGGTAAGAAAAAAATTAAAGGCGTTGTTTAAGCCACATAAAATTGTATTAAAAAATTATTCCAACTCTTGATTGATTTTTAGAGAAAAAATTCAATGCAAATAAATAAACAAAAATAAATAACGAAATAATAATTGCGTAAGACTAAAGTAAATAAAAAGTTTTGCCACAGTTTAAAGCAATTTATAGTAATATTTTTTTATAATATAAGTTTAATAAGCTACGCAGCTGATAGTTGCATAGCTTAGAATATTTTTTGCTTAGTTTTAAAAATTAAAAATATTACTATGTTTGACAGTCTGGTGACTTTTTTGTCATATTGTGGGAGTAGGATCTGTGTTTTCTCGTTAGTTTCGATAATCCGATTTTTCTCCAACTGCTTCAAACTGTTAGTTAGTCTTTTGAAAAAAATGGATGCATATCGATGAATCAGACCAGTAGAATGTTCTTTTTGTTCAACTTTAAAAAAGTGCCCGGAAGATAACATCTCTTGATAGTGGGAATTAATTTTTACCCGGGAAAAGCGAGCTTTCGTAAAAAAAGTCTAAGTGAGATTTGGAGATTAGAATTTTTTTTCTGAAATGAGTTGTTACAGCTCAATAGTACTAATGATAAGTTTGATTTCAAAACGAACAATTTTATTTCAAAAAAAGCAAACAATTGCTGTTTTCCTTCAAATTATTTCCCTTAAAAGTCACAAACCACAACTTTTTACTATGTAATTAAAATACATAGTTTTACACACATTTTAGAGAAAAGATTAATGTTCTTGTCTTAAAAGATAGTCTTTAGTAACTGTTTTTCTTGATGTAAGAAAAATCCAACATGTCCAATTTCTTTTTCAATATTGCGGAAACCCGTCATTGGAATTTTGGGCATTTTCATAGACCACCTGAGACCCACTTAACAAATCCCAAAAGGTCCCGGCTAGTTATTTTCAATGTCTTAAAAATAAAATTAAAATTGGTAAAATTTTCGCCAAATTTGACTATACTATTAGAACTGAAAAAATATATAGCTTTCATATTTTTATTTTTTAAAATTACTAAGGATTCCCAATTAGTTTGTTTGAAATATTGCTTTAGTATTTCTAAGCTTTTTATTACTGCAACATCCAAGCTAGAAATATGGCCTTTTATTTCAGGGGAAATATATTCCTTTCTTGCATTAACAGTTTTATTCTTACAATAAAAGAATCTAATATGACATTTGGATTAAATAGTACATCACAAGCAGCTGAGATAATTTGGTTTGTTATTATCTTAGAGTTCCTTAGTTTTTCAAACTGCCGAGTGTTGAATCTCGCATTCTCCTGATAAAAATAAAAATCTTTAACTGTGTATCTAATTCTGGAGATGTTTCTCAGCAATCTATATTATCACGTTTCCATGCC
Source organism: Parasteatoda lunata (assembly GCA_949128135.1). NCBI lineage: Eukaryota > Metazoa > Arthropoda > Arachnida > Araneae > Theridiidae > Parasteatoda > Parasteatoda lunata. The sequence continues at coordinate 67,974,076 of OX421976.1, read as the reverse complement.
CCGTTAAGAACCGGAGATGCTGTTGTTCTACAACGCCGATTCACGCTAGCTTTCCCAGAATAAATATCATCACTTTACTCAATCGTATAAGATACACTCTTTTTGTTCCGTTGATCATGTCGTCGATAAACAGATGTTCGAGCATTTTACATGATTCATTATATTTCTGACAAAAATTCACAAACAAGTGTAGAGTTAATTGTGGCTGATTGTGAAGTTTAGCTCTTCTTAATACCAAATGTTACTCTTTTTTTTTTCTGTTGAAGAGTTTGGACGTTCTGATTTAAGATATCTATATAGAATCTTATTTTAAATCCACAAAAAATTTCTTTCAGAACTTCTTTTTTAGCTTTGGCATTCCTACTTTCAAAACGGCACGTTCTATGCTTGCGAAAATTTCAATTTTGTGTCATGTGAATGGTAAAATAATTTTAAGTAAATAAGGATTAATGTTTCAAACGTTTTCTAATCTAACTTATTTTCCACGCATCAAAATTATATTAATTATCTCTTATTTTTCAGAGATGTATTGAAAACAATCCTGGCTTTAGAACCATTTTTTTGCTTGCAGCGTGACGAGAGCGAAAATACCCGGTGGTATTATTTTGATTTAAATTTATTTTTACCTCTTCAACAATTTCATTCCATCTATGATTAGAAATGATATCACAACTTTTCAATTATAATTCCTTTGTGTTATGAATTTTTAATTTCCATACCTATTGAATCAGTTATCATTCAAGGAATCATTTGTAGTAAATAACAAAATACAAGGCATTAATCAGCCACCAATAAACTTGTGCTCTTCTAATTGAATAACCAATCATTCACATGAACAATGAGATTCATCTATGATACAATTATTTCCTTTCTTATCTCATCACAGAAGCTCCAATAATTGTTTTATATCAATGTCGAATTTCTGACAGTCAGAAGGAAAACCAGTCTATTTCTTCGTTTTATGTTCATACCCAAGTCAAACTTTTTGATGGTTATCCATTGATGGACCCACATAATCTAGATGGTAACCATTAATAATTCCATCATGAACTAATAATCTACTAATTATGAACTAATTATGACGCCTTAGAGTTTTGATGATAACCAATATTAGTAATCATCACCTCAAAGTAGGAATTCGGACTGATGTATGATGGTCCAACAAAAGAATAGCAACTTGTTTTGATGGTTTGTTCATGTTGAACCATCACCAATTTCCCTCACAGTATCTTAGAAATCAAATGTTGGAACGATCATGAACAACCATCATCCCAATGTAGGAATTCGTATTGATTTATGATGATCCAACATAAAAAAAACCAATCTGTTTTGATGGTATATTCCAGAGAATCCCATTGAATCATCATGGAAATGTATACTTGCCACCATCACGGATTGTTGGTCTATGAGAATTAAACTTCTCTTGATGGTTGACCATCATAGTATTAAAGTAGCATTTTCCATCATGGAATGATAGAAGTTTGTTGGCCTATCAAAGTACATGAGCCCGTAATGGAAAATGTTGGATGATGGTGACCATCAAATGATGTTGGACCATCATGAATCGCATTGAAACCAACATAAGCCATTCAAATTTTTTGATGCGACCATCAAAATTTTATACTAGGGTAATTAATGCTCAGTCTTTATACATATACCATACCCCTTTCATACATAACCTGTATATCTATTGAATCAGTCAACAATTACGAAATCACTTGCAGTAAATAACAAAATTCAAAGCACTCCACTAAACTTGTGCTCTTCTAATTGAATAAACACTCACATCAGCAATAACAATCATCTACCATACAGTTGTATCCTTACTTTTCTCATCACAAAAGATCCAAAAACTATTTTTTTTTATCAACATCGGGTTTTTGAAAGTTAGAAATAAACACCCCATCCCCCATTCCTTGGTCTTATGTTCATAATTAATGTACAGTATATATATATATATATATATATATATATATATATATATATATATATATATATATATATATATATATATATATATATATATATATATATATATATATATATATGTAATACAAAAATTATAATACTTTTGTATTAATAAAAGAAATAAATCTCTTTCGTTTTAATAAAATGTCTTTGTTAAAGAATAAGCGTAGAGAGATTCTATTTTGGGAAGTCAAGGCTGATAAACATACGATTGAGTTTTTTATAGAATCTCTCCCCCTTTCACTTCCATATAAGGAAGCATGAAATGATTTTCCTTAATGCGTAAGGATACAAGAATGCCAACGACTGTGCCTGTTTACTCAAATCTGTGTTAGTATAAAAGCGAGAGCAATGCTTTTCGCATGGCTTTTCCATAATGTTGTGATCCTGTATAAATTGTTCCGGAATTGTCCAAAGTCTTGTCCACCCCCTCCCTTGCGGAGTGTGGATGTGGACTGTTATCGATACCAGCCTACTACCATCAATAAAGATTTTTTGTGTGTAACATGCCAACGACTGCATTATTTAAGCTCTGTTATTATAAGCCGGCAGGATGTTACTTGCTGAGGAAACCATTGTTATCTATTTTCCGGCTGACTACAACGTTGATAAAACCTCATCCCGGGGGACGAAGGACGAAAGAAAGAAGTGCCTAGTCCGCGGTGAAAAAAAGAATGAAGGAAGAAAGGATTGAGTTCACTACCTGTACACCTCATCGCTGTGAGAATGCTGACGTTGGCTCGAGCTCGTCACATGCCTCTCTGAAACCCATAGTGTTGATCGAGATGACCCTACAGTGTCCAATCTGGAAATGACCGATGACCCTACAATTCCGTAGTGCTCAAATTGTGAAAACAAAAGTGAATGTGCGCGATTTATATTAAATTTAGAGAGAAGCTTTTTGCTTCTTTATTAAAAGTTCCTTTCATTAAAAAGCTGCTGTGAACACCAGTGATATGTGCACGCGTGTGTGAAGTCTCGAAGACTTATGTGAAAAAAAAGAGTGAAAAAGGAAAACAAAAGTGAATGTGCGTGAAGCTTAATCATGAATATTCATGAAGTGCAATGAAAAATTTGTTTATTTCTTCACTTCACAATCATGAAGGTCAAGGAAAAGTGTAGCAAATGGAAAGGATTTCATTCAGATACATATATTTTTTTTATCCTCTTATTTTTCTCTCTCATTCTTATGATTAAATATTTTATTGATATTAGATATGAAAGTGCTCTAAATTTCTTATTATGAAATTTAATAGAGAAATATATTTAAGAATTGATTGCATTTCGTATGTTTATATTATTTTCTTTTAAAAATATAATATAATATTGTTCTTTTTAGTGCATTTAAAATGTTTTTGAGGGAAATAAATGTGTTTCAAACGTCAATTAAATTTGTGACGGCAAACAAAATTCAATATTTTTCAGCTTTTCAAACAAAAACAAAACTAAAAGAAATTTGTAATGCTTTTTCTTTTTCGGACTTGGTCAAAACTAAATATTCCTATTAAAAATGTGAAAAATTAAATGTTACCCAAACAAAAGGACATTTCACACTTAACAAAATTTGTGAGTTTCCCCTTATTACGATAGGCGAAATTGTTAACTCAGCTAAGTTTTTTATACTTGATACTGAGTTACTGTATGCTTTAGTAGGGTTGCAGACTTGCAAAGATTTTTGTTTGTTTTTTAATTGTGTCGGGCCAGTTGTTACTCAATTTGGTATGAGACTGATCATCTCTGCTAAATCTAACAATGACAACTTATCCTTGCACATTAGACAACAGAATTCTCATAATGTTAAGGTCAAAAATTGTGAAAAAAAATGAAAGTTTAAGATGTTTCAATAAAAGTAAACATTTTGAAAAATGGAAGTTTAAGATGTTTCAATAAAAGTAAACATTTTGAAAAAGTGGAAGTTTAAGATGTTTCAGTAAAAGTAAACATTTTGAAAAAAGTTAAGATGTTTCAGTAAAAGTAAACATTTTGAAAAAATAATGTGAGGGGTAACAAAAATAAAAAGAATAGGAAAAAGAAAGAATGACCAAGAAGTTAATAACAAAAAGTACAGGAAAAAGAAAGAAAGGCCAAACATTTCAAATGATTCGAAGATAGAACTAGGTAATGGGTGCATACATTATCAGGTTAACATCGACGAAAAAATAGGAAATAGAAAGAAAAATTTAAGTTAACAAAATTTTGAAATAGTTCATGTATCAAATCTTAGGAAATATAACAACCCACAAATGTAGAAATTAAATCATGAATAGTGTCCAAAACAAAAGAAAATTTTTTACTTCTTCAAGGGAAGAAGTGATATTTGGATAAAAATCCATAAAAATTTTGTATATTTTTGTGTGAAAAAATTTTTTGAAAATTTTAGTAGATTAGTTATAAATATATGTTTCATTTTTCTTTCTGTTTAGTTGCCTAAACAGATAAAGTGTATTATCATGTTTTTATTGTTGTCATTGTATATAGTTGTTTTTTTTTTAACAGATAATTGAAAAAATGTTATTTGTAGTAGTGAAAAGGAACAGTCGTACCAACATAAATTTTAAAAGTTCAGAGAATTCTAAATTTTATTATTATTTCTTTTTGGCTTGCCAAAAATCTTTTTTGGGGGGGATGTAATACAAAAATTATAATACTTTTGTATTAATAAAAGAATTAAATCTCTTTCGTTTTAATAAAATGTCTTTGTTAAAGAATAAGCGTAGAGAGATTCTATTTTGGGAAGTCAAGGCTGATAAACATACGATTGAGTTTTTTATAGAATCTCTCCCCCTTTCACTTCCATATAAGGAAGCATGAAATGATTTTCCTTAATGCGTAAGGATACAAGAATGCCAACGACTGTGCCTGTTTACTCAAATCTGTGTTAGTATAAAAGCGAGAGCAATGCTTTTCGCATGGCTTTTCCATAATGTTGTGATCCTGTATAAATTGTTCCGGAATTGTCCAAAGTCTTGTCCACCCCCTCCCTTGCGGAGTGTGGATGTGGACTGTTATCGATACCAGCCTACTACCATCAATAAAGATTTTTTGTGTGTAACATGCCAACGACTGCATTATTTAAGCTCTGTTATTATATATATATATATATATATATATATATATATATATATATATATATATATATATATATATATATATATATATATATATATATATACATATATATATATATATATATGGGCGAATCACAGGAATCATTAATCGAATTCGATCGATTCTCTAGGTTGTCCAGACCGTAACATTGTCAAGCCGTAACCTCAGGATTAATTAATTGAATTTAACATAGTAAGGGCATCAAAATTTTCGATGTTAAGGGCACGATTATTTTCTAATATTTAATAAATTTTCAAACGATTCTAAAGGTGTAAAAATAGTATGCCTATTATTTTTTATTATTGTTTTTATTATCAAAAGTAAAAGGTTTTATCTGCATATATATATATATATATATATATATATATATATATATATATATATATATACATACCCTTAATACATAGACTGTATTGAATCAGTCAATTTAACAAAATTCCTTCGCCCTTTAATTAATTTTTTTAGGACTAACATGAAATAATAGATTGGGATTCATCACTGCTTGGCAATCGACCATTATATTTGTTTTTTTTTCATGTGTACGATGAATATTTATATCTACTGAATCAGTCAAATCCACAGAAATCATTCTCACTTAGTAAATAACAAAATCCAAAACATTATCCTATCAGCCGCAACTAAACTTACGTTCTTCTAAATGAATAACCAATCAGTCATTCGGGCGATAGGAATCATCCATCATACAACAGCGACGTTTTTTTTCCTTCCTTTTCTTTCTTCTCTTCCTCGCAAAAGCTCCAATAATTATTTTCCATCACCGTCCATGTTCTAAAAGATGAACCAACCCATACCTTGGTCTCATGTTCGTAATTAATTTCTCATAACCGACTTATTAAGTCTTCGTATTTCCACTCTTTTTTCGAGTAATTAGTTTAGCTACCATTTTAAAGAAAAGAGTGAATTTTAATATAATGAAAAATAGAAGGGGTAAAGGGTGTAAGTTGGGGTTATCTTTTGTGGCATGTTTTTATAAATATAAGGTATTTTTCTTTGATTAGATTTCACACTTGAGTTAAGCTTTCGAGGGAACATAAGGCGGCTTTTTTTAAGGCGCTTTTTATCTCTTGGTCGATAATTTTTAATTTATTCTTTAAGTAATTCACCAAAATACTCGATTTTTTTAAATTTATTATTATCAAGATTTGATTATTTTTTTTTATGAGATGACGCAATTCTTTGATCGATTTGGGTTTTAAGTATTATTTTCTTTTCCTTTATTTTGTATTATTTTTCACTACTTATTTAAGGTATAGTGTTTTTTGTATCGTGTAAACACGTTTGTTTCTTACTTTTTGGAGTTGGTAATAAAACAAATATGAGAAAAAAGTATTTTTGATATAGATAAAACATGACAGGGGAATGAAATCGGATTCAGTAGTTCTTTAAGAAATTCAATATATTGTAGTTTGCTAATATCATTACATTTCTGTCAATTTTTTGTAAGTAACATAATTAATTTTACTTTAAAAAGAATTTAATAAAATATTTTATTATATATATTATAACATTAGAAAACTTTTTAAATTCTTTATTATTTAAAGATTATTTAACACATAAAAAATGAAAGTTGCAACAGTTTACATAAAAAAAAGAAAAAGAAAAAAACCTTGCAACATGATTATGTGTATTTACCTTGTATATTTCACTAGAAAATTATTCGATATTATTTTTTTAAAAACATTTAATTTAATTCTTTCCACGTTGTATTCATTCGCTAATTTTAAAGATTTTACATTTTTTTAAACTTTATTTATCGAGTTTGCACTGGTTTTAAGAAAATTTATTAGTGGTAACAAAAATGAGATACACGTCGATTATTTAATACATTTGTGACTATGTCATTTTATGAATAAAATGTATTTGTTAAGTAACTCAGCTTGACCAGATTTGTAAACATTTCTGTAGTATCTCTTAAAAAAAAAATTCCTATAGTATTCACAGACATTTACTATCACTTTTACCTTTTAATGGAAAGATGGCAAAACCTTCTTACAGAATAAATTTCATTTTAAGATAAGGCAAAGTGTTAACGAGAAAAAGAGTTGCCAATTTGAAAGCTTTTGCAGTTCATAATATTTATTTTTGGTACTAAAATAGGAATTAAGTAAGCGATAATGTTTAAAATTCTGCTTTCTCCTTAAATATCTGAGCATTCTCGTTAAGTCTTTTATATTCATATTAGAATAATTCAAATTCCATGGTGATCAAAATAAAAATTAAAAGTTAAAGAATAAATTTTCTGCTATCTTGAACGAGAAAATTCGCCCGACAAAAGGTGGAAGAGAATCGCAATCACATTAAATTATACAATTTTAAATCGATCCCAGGTTTTTTAGCAAACACTTTAAGCATTAAGGTGCCGAAGTACATTTTTTTATACATAAAATATGTTGTCTACGGTCATATGGGTTAATGTGCTGTTTGACTAAAACCTGAAATTTCTCGTTCCATAAAATGTTGAATTAATTTTTTAATTTTTTTTAAAAATGCGTATGCAAAAGCTCTTAGTCACAAATCGTCAATTAAAGCGAATGATTATCTTTTAATAAGAAGCAAGGCAAAATAAATTATTCGTCCAGTTTTGATTTAGCTCGATTTTTCTCGGAACAACAACTTGTTGCAATACATACGAACTCGGGATAACCAAGAAAGTGGTTAATTTATATCAATGTGGCTATAAATTTGGAAATATTTGTATGATGCATTTGTATGTAGTCGTACTAAAAGTACATCATACAATCATCCCCATTTGCAACTATGTGTATGTAGCCGTACCCTGTAACATTTGAGGTTTGTGAAATATTTTATCTGATGGTTGGAAGCTAAAGTAGATGGTTGGGAAATCTGTGCTGTAAGAGTGAGTTTGGTTGAGGTTAATGAGTTGAGTTGATGAAGATGGAGAAGTAAGGCACAAAGTTTGTGGAATTGACTTTGACTTTTGCGGCATTGACTTTTAATAAATCTGTCTGAAATATTTTCTAAAACTACGGAAATTCCCTAGCAAAAGGGTATTGATACAGATGATATTTCGAGATGATTATCATCCAATTCCTTTAAAGTTTAAGAATAATGAATGCGTCGATTTTATTTATTTATTTATTATTATTTAAAAGCGATGCAACAAATCAGTCAAGAAATATTTTGGTTGAGATCACATGATTTATTATAATAAACATAAAAGCTATTTATATTACATTTACACAAAGATACAAAAGACAATACATATTACTGAATAGACAAAAATATTATGCATATTGCATACTAATAGCAAACAGGATGTATGTCATTCAATATATGCAAAAATATGCAGCCACTTTATTTTGCGAGACATGCAGGGATAAAAGTAATGCTAAAAGGGGTTCTAAATATCATTAATAATAAATAAGAAGTCGTTTAATTTCTGCTTAAATTAGCTTTGATTCAGAGCATTTTGTAAATCATTTTACTCAGTTTTACTCATTGATGCCTTTTATTATGTATGTGCATGACAAATTTAATACATTTCCACCGACTTTCCAAAACACAAAATGCTTTCAATACACTAAAACATATTAATTTCTGAGATAATGATGCTTCAATTTCATTTAAAGTTTAATGCCTATGCATGCACTGGTGTGTGTTCGACTATTTGTAATTATGTAGTATTTACTACCTTTCCACTAAATTTCCAAAAGCAAGTCCGACGATTTATAATCAAACTCGCAAGCTTCCATCAATTTTAAACCTTTTAAGATCTTAACCTCAATATCTCTCACCGGGGTGTCTTGAAAGCTTTGGTGATAGGATGTTTGTCATCGGATTCAGTACCTGTAATTAATCACATTATGGGCATCCACAACAAGATTATAGAATGTTTGGTTGATGCAGGCTTTCTAACATCGGATGGTTTCGGTAACAGACTCAAAATAGCCATAGGGCTTAGGGACAACATATTAGAAACATTATTCACATTATATCTCTAATCTCTGCCTCGTAAGTTCATAATACTGGATCTTTCTCTAATATTTTGCTATATGATGTATGGGAACTCCCCAGTGAAAAAAGTATTTTGTACATTTTTTATAATAATAACAAAAAATTTACGTGGTGCTTTTTTTATTTATGTACATGTTTGTTGCTTATTAAATTTAATAAAAAAAAAACTAAATATATTACGTTTTTACACACTCGTTTCAACGTTTTAACCAGATAATGTTATCAAAGTAGTAAATTTTTCAGTAAAAATAGTATTTATTTAGTTATGTTATCAAGTTAACTAAGGAATATTTAGATTTTTCACACATGCATGTTTACCAGGAAATAGTATAAAAGCAGTTAATTTACTCCAAAAATTGAAGTTATTCGGTTATGTTAGTAAATTAAATGATATAAACATATTATTTTGTTTTTACATACGTATTGCAACATTTTGACTATGTAAACGTATTAAAATACACCCAATAGTAGTATTTGGTAATTTAATAAGTTAAACAAGCTAAATCTCTTTCTTCACTTTTTCTTTTGCGTGACACGACTTCTCCTGAGAAGCTTGTGGTGGAAATTCACTCGATTTTGAACGCTCTTGAAAACGTAACTATTCATTTTTCTTATGTTCGTGGCCATAGCGGTATTTTGGGCAATGAAAGAGCAGACCAATTGGCTAGGGAAGCTACGTGTGGTGAAATAGACTTAAGGGTGTCTGTTCCAGCTTCTCACTGGAAGCGCATCGCTAGAGATAAAATCATTGCGGACTGGAATGCTGAATTTCTTGCTTCGCCTCGGTCGCTTTGGACGAAAAGGTTCTTTCCATCCATTTTTCACCGTTTGCAATGTAAATTCTTTGCAACTGATTTTAAATTAACCCAAATTTTAACAAACCATGGAAATTTTAAGAGATATTTATTTCGTTTCCATCTGGAAACCAGTGGAATTTGTGCTTGCGGCGATGCTGATGAAGATTCTGAACATATTCTTCTTCATTGCAATCTGTATGCGAGTGCCCGAATGAAATTAAAGACTGATTTGAGGCGTCTTTCTATTTGTTGGCCTCCTGTCTTATCAGAACTGGTCAAAAGTATTGAAAGTCTTGCTGCCTTGTGGAATTTTGTTTTTAATTTAAATTTGTAAATTTTTCTTCTTTTGTTTTCTACTTACAACTGTAAGCCTCATGCTATACTTTGTGGTGCATGAGGAGCTTTAAATCGTTTAATAAATAAATAATAAAAACAAGCTAAATATATTTTTGTGTATTTGCCAACACATTTCAATATTTTTACTGCATAATAATTTTATAGTAAATTTTATGTCCAAAATAGTAGTTATTTTGTTAAAATATTAAATTAAATAAGAAAAAAATATTTTTGTATATTTATCTATGCATTTTAGCATTTTTACAGGGGAATGGAATTAAAGTAATAAATTTTACACCAAAAATAGTTGCAGTAATTGAAGACGTTATTAAAATAAATAAAGTAAATATGTTAATGTGTTTTTACATATGTATTTAACATTTTTGCCAGGTAATGACATTAAAGTAGTGCATTTTACAATAAAGGCAATGGATTTATTTGGCTATGTTATCAAGTTTAATAGGTTGAATATATTGTCATGATTTTACATTGCAACATTTTAACTGGGTAATGGTAATAAAGCAGCCAATTTTACACTAAAAATAGTAATTACTTGGTTATGCTATTGAATTAAAAAAGTCAAATATATTTTCATGTTTTAACATAAGCATTTCAACATTTTTACCTAGTCATGGTAATAAAGTAATACATTACACAAAAATAGTAGTTATTTAAATATATTGCCAATTTAAATATAAATATGTTTTTACATACTAAATTCTAATTTTTTACCAGGTATTAAAGTAGTCAACTTTACGCAATCTATTATAGTATTTATTTTTATGTTATCGAGTTAAAATTCAGATAGTATCTTAAGCATAAAAGTTTAATAATTATAAGCCTTTAAGAAAATAAGTTTTCGCTTAAAAAGAAGAACTTACGAGACTTTTGAAAAAACAATTTTTCAAGTTACTTTTTTAGTAGCAGTAATTTAAATATTCATTGCAAGGTTTTCTTTTTACTTGCATTTCAATAGTAGAAATTTCTTTTTACAGTTCAATTGATTTTATTTTGTTTTGTCTATATAAAATTTGTTTTACGTATCTAAATTTAAAAATGAGACAAAAGTCAAATTTTGTCAAAAGTCAAACGGCAGTTTTATATAATGTCCAATATACAGAATAATTATCAGATCAGATCAATAACATTTGAACATAAGTAAAAAATAATTATTTTTTGATGTCATATTTCTTGGAAGTGTGAAAAATATAAAATATTGTTATTTTCCATTAAAAAAAAAACGAAAAATAATGTAGACAATTAATTTTCCAGTATAAAATAGGAAGGAAAAGGGAAAGAGTTAAGGACAGCGGCTAAACAGCTGTTTATATGGATAAGTTAAGCGTATAATGACATATAACGTATAATATGCAGTATATGGATATAGTAATTGTAAGAAATGGTTGTGTAGTGTATAGCTTTTAATGTATGTATATAGTAAGCAGTATATGGGTATGGTAATTTTAAGTAATGTTTATGGGTATGGCTTTTAATGTATAGATATGGTATGTAATATATGAGTGTGATAATTTTAAGTAATGGTTGTTGGTAAGGCTTTTAATGCATGGATATGGTATACTGTATACGGTCATGATAATTTTAAGTAATGGTAGTTGGTAAGCAATATCTATAGTTATGGATTTTAATGTAAGGATATGCACTATAGTATATGAGTTTGGTAATTTTAAGCAATGTTTATAGGTATGGTCTTATATACATGGATATGATATGTGGCATATATGTACAGCAATTTTAAGCAATGGTTATAAGAAAGGCTTTTAATGTATAGATATGGTATGTAGTATACATGCATGCCTTATAATGTATGGATATAGTGTGTAGTATATGAGTATGGTAATTTTAAGAAATGGTTATAGATATAGCTTTTTATGTATAGATATGGTATGTAGAATATATGTATAGTAATTTTAAGCAATGGTTATAGTTAAGGCTTTTAATGTAAGGATATGGTATTTAGTATATGGGTATGGTAATTTTAAGTAATGATTATAAGTGTGAATTTTAATCTATGGATATAGGAATGACTAATGTAACGGATTATTTTAAAATAATCAGTTTGTAATAAAATGGACCTAACCATAACTATTTTCCCTACAAACTTATTAATAATAGAATAGTTTTTCTTTTCTAAGCTGGTTTTTGGCGAACAGTAATATCATGGGCGAATTTCTCTCCTAACTGATGGTAAAAATTAAAATACTGAAGAAAAAAATTCAAAAATGTAATTATTTTAATTCTTTTCATTGCCAGTGTAAAGACGAAAATTCATTCAACAAAACTTATTTTTACTATTTATTTACTACTATAAAATATATTTTGTTATATGATGTTATTTTATACTACTATACTTAACTGCCAATTAAATATTTTTTGACGATAAAAAAAATAGCAACACTTTTTCCTTTTGCTGATGGCAAAAACTTAAAAAAAGAAAGTTTGCTTTGATTTTGTGAAAAAAAGAAGGAAATATAATAATTTCAACTTTTTTGACTACCATTTTGTTAAAAAGAATGCCTCAGAATGCTTAAATTATTGATTGCAATTAAAATTTTTGTAAACAATTTTTACCTTTGCAGACAAGTAAAAACCTTGTTTATTTTTTTGTACTTGAAAAAAGTCAAAAACTCAAAAGTTTCGGTTTTTTTACAACTAGTATGCAGAAAAATTGCGCAAAATTATTAAAAATGATCTTATTTCTTTTATTCTCTTTGATGATAGCATCAATTATCTCTTGTTTGCGGATTTTTTTGCACTAAATATTTTTAAGCATTTCGTGAAATAAAATTTCACGAAATGCTTTAAAATGATCTTATTTTTTTTGACGATTACTAAACTGCAACAATTAAAAATAAGTGTTTACTTGTTTAAATGTGAAAAAAGCCAAAAAATTTACGGTTTTGGTTTTTTCCACTACCACTGATAAAAAGAAAATTTCACAAAATGCTTGAAAATGATCTTATTACATGTTGGTAGGGAAAGGAAATGTTACAACTGTTTTCCTTAAAGATATTTGATTTCTATTTATTTTTACAATAGAAAAAGTTAGACAACTTAAAGAGCTTCAAGATAAAAAATAAGAGAAAAATTCCATTAAATATGAGGGTATAACTAGTTTTTCAACTCTGAAAAATTCCTAGAGAATAAAAAAGAAAGGAAAATCTCGATCCTGACCGTTCCTTGACCAATATTCTCACCCTAGAAGGTTCATAGAAGTTCGAACTTCTTTACACGCACTTTTCACACTCATTCAAAGATTTTTTTTTCTCCTTTTTTTTTCAACTCCTACGGCAAATTTTTTCCCTGAAAAAAAAATGCTAGAATGAAAGGAAAAAAAGTTCAGAATGGGTAGAAATTCTTTGCATTCTGTAATCGGAGCTCCAGAACGTTGGAGTAGTTTTCTTCTGCAGAAAAAAAGGGACCCAAGTCAGAATTCACAAAAATCCATCTGAAAAATATTCTACTTTTTATATTTTGGTTGTTTATTTTCGTTCTTGATGGCCGGTGAAAGGGAAAAAAAGGAATACATATCTGGCATACACAAGCTTAGCACTGGTGTGTTAACATTTCGAACGTTTTTCCTTTCTTTCCTTTATGACGCCTTAGATTTCTTATTTGAGTCGAAATGGATGTTGTGTGCAACGGAACCGGTTATAGAACAAGTTTCAGTTCTGACAACAGATGGGGTGATATCATGTACTTTAGGGATTTCAGGACTTCTGTGAAAATCTCCATAACATATAGATATTTTTATGCTAAAAGTTATCTACGAAACATCGTTTGCTTTTTATATGTTGTGTTATTATCCTTCAGAAAAGAACCAAAAACGATTTTAGAAACAATACTGATTTTAGAAATACTGATTTTATGTGAGATTATTAATGAGAGAGATAACAATACTACTTATCTGAAAATGAAGCAAATTTGAGCATTTTATAAATTATCGATGTTTCATGAACAAAACAAGCATTCGATTTCAGAAAATAATATTCTGTGTAGTAAAAATATGTCACTACTGCGTAGTAAAGAATAACCCTGTGTGTAAGAATAACTATATATATATATATATATATATATATATATATATATATATATATATATATATATATATATATATATATATATATATATATATATATATATATATATATATATATACAGGGTTATTCATAATTCCCTCCGGGGTTTCGTAGCGTTATAGTAAAGAAACGAAGACCAATATGGCAAAAAAGAACAAAAGAAATTATTCCGAAAGTATTCAAGTTTTAATTTAAGCAGTGGCCGGTCGATGGCAGTAACATGTACCACTGAAGCCAGTTGTAGTAAATAAAAGTTTGAAGTAAACAGAGGGAATTATTAATGACCCTGTATATATATATATATATATATATATATATATATATATATATATACATGGTTAGAGGAAAAAGTATGGAAGCCTAAATTGTAAAATTTGCAAGTGGAATTTTTTCGAGCAAGCTTCAACCTTCTAATCTTATAATTATTCAAACATTTAAAGAATACACTAAACAATTGGTTAGATAATCATTTCTTTTCCTTGATTTCGATGACCCGCAAGCTGCCTCTAGAGCAAAGTTAAAAGGTTCCAGAATCTCTAAGTTTGCAGAATCCCATCGCGTTGGACAGTATCTTTTAAAAATGAATTACCAATGGACTTAACAAAGCTTCTCGGGGTTAATTGCTTCTCGATATCCAACGAAAACATTAGCCCTTAGGAAAAAAAAATGTATGTCTGAAGATCTTCCGATGTCAATGACACGTATATTGACTGCAAAACACATCCCATTACTTTTCAGTTCTTTCAATATCTGATTTACCGCCTGCTCCTGATGATTGTGATGAAAATGAGCAAAAAATATCGGAGGACATACTCCCAACTGATCTAGAGTTTGAAAGAATAAAAACCCTGAATGTAAACCGTAAAGCAAATTTGCAAACAATTGGGTAATTGCACTTCTAGAAGAGGAAGAACTCCCATATCCGCACATGTAACTATGACGTCAGCGCCAGTTAATCTTTATCAGCAAAATGGCGTATTAAAGTTGAGCTAAGTTTCTCTACATAATTTGGAATGTTAATTAACGAATAAGTCAACTAAATGCAGAGCCGTATAGCACATTGAATTAGTTAAAATATAATCCTTTCTAGTATACTTATTTTACTTAACTTAGATTTATTAATTGTTTATGTACTTTATTGTAATCATGATAAATTTTTGTTTTGTGCACGTGGCAACTTCGATACACATTTAGTTTGTTTATGTTCCACATGGCTTTGTGACTGTCTTTACGTTAATTATTTGTGTAAATATATAGTAAAAGGATTGAAATCTTTGTGAAAGAATTTAGAATGTGTCACTTAAAAGAAATTGATACGTGACGGGCGTGGCTTATTCGAAATAGAATGGAAAGAACAGTTTCTCACGTAACCAAATGTCACGTTTCAGCAACCAATCACGATTGAGATACCCACACTACGTCACTTGCAGGTATCCTGATTTAAGCATTGAGAGCTATATTGTTGAAATTGTATTTAAAAATGAAAAAAAAAAGAAACATTAAAAGATTAAATTTTTTTTTCTAGTAGTTTATCTCGTAAGTATCATTTTTAAAAAAATAAACATAATTTTTTTCTACCTTTTCTGTTGAAAAACGTAGAATCGGATTTCCACTATAAACAATGATATCTACGTGAAATTTCAAGATTTTTTATCAATGGTATCCGCCAACGAAGATATTTTATAAATTGATCTTAATAAATCGATAAAAAGAAATAAAATTTTATAGTTTGCATAAGCATATTAAACATTGAGCTATTTTCATTAAAGAAAACGTTGTGATGATGAAAGTGGCTCTTGTAAAAATTAATATTTAAAGCTCTTTTGTACATTTTGTAAGTTATTTAAAAAAAATAAAGCTTTGTTTATTACTTCTTGCTAAGTTGTTTTACTGCTCAAAGAGACTTTTGCTGAAATGGTCCATTCTATGCAGTACGCGGTGAGAAATTTCACATTTCTTCGTTCATGTATCCTGAAGCTATCACGCCAAAAATTCCATCGTAGCTTTCCTATTCAAACCGTTGAGGTTTCAAAACCTGCGCCAAATTTCGCAGTCACTGCAGTTGTAAAAAATAAATTCGAGGACATTAGATTGACAGATTACAAAGGAAAGTACGTTGTTCTGTTGTTCTATCCACTAGATTTCACATTTGTCTGTCCAACAGAAATAATTGCATTCAGTGACAACGCTGAAAAGTTTCGTCAGAAGAACGTTGAAGTTTTGGCTGTTTCGGTTGACTCACCTTACTGCCACTTGGCTTGGATTAATACACCTCGTAAAGAAGGAGGATTGGAATCTATAAATATACCTCTTCTATCTGATTTAACAAAAGAGATGGCCAAGGACTATGGAGTTTTGCTTGATTCTGGTATGGCTTCAAGAGCTTCATTTATCCTAGACAGCGAACAGATAGTTCGCCAAATAACTGTAAATGATAATGCAATTGGTCGCTCAGTGCAGGAAACTATGCGCCTTATCGATGCTTTGCAGCATCATGAAAAACATGGAGAAGTGTGCCCTGCTGATTGGATGCCAAACTCTTCTGCTATCAAACCTGATCCAGTTGGCGCTAAAGCTTATTTTGAGAAGATTAAGTAAAAATTCATTTATTAGTGACTTATATGGTCAAAAATGATTTCTAAGCCTAACAATCTTGAAAAAAAGTGAAATTCTTTAAACTTAATTAATTTTACCTAAACAGTTTGAGAGATTTTGTTAAGATACAAAGAATTTTACTAAGTCTACGACCACTAAATATTTTTGCTTGACTGGATGAAAAAGTTTGACGCAAGAAGACGAAGAAGATATGTAGACAATAAAGACATAGTCCAGCTTTTTTTTAAGTTTCAACAAATATCTATATTATGGTAAACTTTTATTTTAAAGACTGAATTTATACTCTCGTAGGAAGTTACCAAAATTATTACTATATTACAGTTGTTGGTGAACATTTATTAGGTTGAATTCATTAGTTTTTGGGTAAAAGAAAAACGTCTCAAATTCTTTTAAAAGCAATTGTAGAATTTTACAAAATAATATTTCATGTCAATTTTGTGCAATTACTTTTTCTTTGTATTCTTGTTCTATGAAGCCCAAAAAATATTGATTATCAAAAAAAAAAAAAAAAAATTATTATTTCAAAAACTCGTGCATATATCAAAAATAATTTATTTTAATATTCTCACAAGTCTTTTACAAATTCTTTAAAATTCAAAAGGGATTTCGTAAAACAAACAAATAATTAAATAAAACAGTTATTTTTTTATTTTGTTCTACACTCACCACATTTGGCGACCATCATGACAGCCCACATGACAGATATTCCATTTGCTAGAAATTTTATTAATTAATAAAATAAAGTTTAGTACATCTATGCTGGATTCGTATTTTCAACTTATATCCCATTAATATATAAGTTGAAATTAAAAATTAAGTATATTTGCACTAAACTCATAGGGAAAAATTAAATTCATAAATTGCAATTGCTTTTTTTACAGCAATATAAAATAATTCACAACCGCATGGAATTTCTAAGCGCATGTACGCTTTTAAGTACTTGAGTTGAACATTTTACGAGTTATTCGTTAACTATAAATGTAAACTTCACAATAATCTTGGCAATATTTAAGAGATTGGTTTAAAACTTGGTTAAACAATTAAATATCTCCCATTTGATCAACTAGTTACCAATAATAAGGAGGAAAGTTAGGTGAAAAAAAAAAAATCCCTCCATTTTATAGGGAAATTACATTTATTAGAAATAAGTATAATTACTGAATTCAAAATATTTATACATTTATTTTAAACACAATACTTTTAGTACTAACTAGAATCGCAGTATTGGGGCACGGGGCTAGTGTAAACAAAAGGAATATTTCTGTTAATTATCTCTTGAAATTTCTCAGTAAATTTTAAAATATTGAATAAACTGTGTTGTACTTTCATAAGCAGTTACACTGAAAAACACTTGATAGCTATAAATATTTTTAAGGCTTCAGAGTCTATATTTGGACTAAAGTAGTTCCATTTGGTTTCATATACTTTTTTAATTAGTAATTATATTTAATAAAACACAGTTTTAAGATGCGTTCGCACCATCCTCATGATATGGGGCTTGTGTGGATAAAAACAAATAAAAAAAATATTAAATAAATATAAATCTAAACTAGCATTTGTATCTTTAAAAAAACGTTCAAATTTTAATAAAAAAATGCTACATGTGTTTAAAATAATGACATGTGATATCTTTTTTTAAATTTTTAAATTTTACCCACACACACAAGCCCTCCTTTTTCCTACCTAGCTAATAAAAATTTTCATAACAGTATTTCCATTTTATTTTCAGCTATATATATATATATATATATATATATATATATATATATATATATATATATTAATTTTCTTAAAACAAAAAATATTAGCCTTTTAAACAAAAAACAAAGCTGACTACAAAGCAATTATGGATGGGATGAGAGAAGCGAGCAGGGGTGGATCTTCTAAGAATCTGTAAAATACGGCAAGAATTATCGAGCATGAGCGAATATATTGAGTAAAATCTTTTTAACAATATTTCGCTTCTGGCAATCATCATTCTTCATTTTTGGAGAATTTACTTAATTTTGTAAAAAGCCAACGCATCAAATATTGCTTACTTTTTTCCCGGCTTTAAAATTCCCAGAGCCCATATTTTGATTTTTTCCGAAAACCGTAGCATTATTTGCTTTCCAAATTATATGAATTGCATATGAAAGCAACCGAGTGGAAAAAGAAATAATCGAAAACGAAAAAAGGGTGTGGGAAGACAGAAGAAGAGTAAAAAAAAAAAAAATAAATAAATAAATAAAAAAATAAAATAAAAAATAAAATAAATTATCGAAGGCTGACGTTTTAGAGGAAAATCCTGTAAAAAGTCCATGCGGTTTCTATGGGGACCAAAGGAAGCTGTTATCAGAGATTACCGAAACGGAAAAAAAGAGATACTACTAAGGAGCAAGAAGAGCGAAAACTAAACTGGATGCGTGGTTAGGGTGTATGGTGAAAAAAGTTTGGAATATCACCTTTGGCCTCATCCATCAAATGGCAGGGTTGTCGGCTTGGAAGATAACGAAGAGGGGGGCGGTGATCGAAAAAGAACGTTTTGAGGTGACAATGGCTTCGAGAGTTGAGTAAATTGTCAAAGTGTAAGTTCCGGTATTTAATGGTTGAAGTTTAGGCTAGAGGGAAGAGGGTGAAAGGATCCTTAGTTCTCTGTTATTTTTAGTTCCGAAAAATGAAATATTTGTTCCAGTGAAAGATTTACATACTTCGTTTGATAGATTGATGAGGAAAATAGTTTTTTAAATTTAGGACTTATGAGAGCATTAGTGTAGGTTTGAAAAGTCTTCAAAGGGAAAATTTTTACTTGTAAGTTTTGCAAGCCACTTGGCATTAAGATTTAAAAATTTATATAGTAGCTTAATGACTTTGGAGATAAATTTTCTAACATATTTAGGATTAAAACTTTCTACTTTTTTCTCCACAAACTTTCTGCTATTTCACTTTCAAAAGAGCTGGTTAAAATGGAACAAGAATATATTTTGAACTATATACAATATTGTGCAAATTTGCAACAATCTTAATAAAATGCTAATTTGTAACACTTTCTATTCTTGATTAGCCTTATTTTGTCACCAAGTTTTGAAAAAAATAAATGCGCACAAAATTTAACTGTCGTTGTTCTCCATCTTATGGTTGCAGCTAATTTACGCCATATTATGTTTCGATCTGTGGAAATATTTCTGACAATATAACACGTCTGTTAAATAAACAATCGCAACGTAATGGAACTGTAAGATTTTACTTAATTAAAACCTTCATTCTCTCCAATAAATATATACATTTGAAATAATACTCATGCTTCAAGTGCTTAAAAATGGGCGCCTTTTTTTGAGCGAATAAATTATAACTGCTTTATGAAATTATTTCTCCCTTTTTGCATTATATTGTTATATTTTTGATAGGTAATTTCTTTCCATGAATCACTAAATTATTCGTCAAATGTTTAATTGTATAAATTTTTAGTTTGCCAAATAACACGGCAACAACCCTGTTATTTTTTGTAGGGTTTTTAATTACATTGTAGAAATCACAAGTAGATTGCTTTTCACAAGCTTTATTTCTGAAGGAAGTTGTTCTGAAGGAAGTCTCAGCCGCTCTCTAGCTGGAGGGGGGAGACACAAATCCCGTCAACTCCGACGAAGTTTAGTTAGTAAACATAACACATCAAAAGCCACGCAAAAACCATCGCTCCTGCGTTTTATACGATAATTAAAATGGGTAACAGGGCAGTCATATTACATTCCTTGTATTCCTACGCCTCATCGAAAATCGTTTAATACATCCTTATATGGAAGTGAAAGATCTCAAAATATCTCCTCTTTTGAAACATAAATTTAATTATAATTCATTGGCATATTTTCAACCTTAAAGTCCCACAATAGAATATCTGTTCTCTAATTTTTTAACTATGACATTTTATGAAAACGAAAAAGTTTCAATGCTTTTATTAATACAAAAGTACTTTTATAATTTTTGTTTTACATATATATATTTATCAGAGATGGGCATTTGTCATTCAGAATAATGAATAATTATTCAAACTCTGAATAATGAATAAAGATTTATTCATTAGTCAGAAATATTTTGAATAAAGAATAAATCATTCATTATTCTTTATTCAGTATCCTTTATTCATTAGTCAAGAATAACTGAATAATTTCACTGGTCAACAAAAATGGGTACGGAATACTCTGACTACGATTATGACAACTACAAATAAAACGTTAATCCTTTTCAAGTATATTTATATAATAGATGAGGAAATTTACTTTTGTCTAGCATAATGCATACTTTTGAGAAATGGTTACATGACAAAAAAGCATTTAATTTTTTAAGTAAAAATTTTATTTAAAATTTTAAAATAAGATTTCAAAAACTATAAGAAAGTGTGTTTTATAGATTTTAGAACAAAATTTTAAAATGAACTTAAGTAACTAAACTGTTATAAACCTCCTTTTTAGCACAACTAAGTATGTTACGCTGGAGTAAGTTGAATAAACATAAAAATAAATATTCATACTTGTCTTAGTTTTATAGTAAAATTCTTAAAATAAGACGTTTAAGAGCAAACGATGTTTTGCATCTCGTTATAGACAAAGACATATCGATTGCATTTTTCGCTGGTTATTCAAAATTTTATTCAGAAAAATTAGTCATGACTAATGAGTTTATTCATCAATCATTATTCAAAATTTTTTATACATTTGCATAATGAATGATGAATAATGACTAAATTTTCATATGAATAATCATTCAGAATAAATTTATTCTGAATAAATTTAGTCATGAATGAAATTTTCGTGAATGATGCCCATCACTGATATTTATTCTACCATATAATCTCTTATATTAAAATTATTCCTATATTTATGTAAAATTTCATGTCAAAATATCATTCATCGATTAAAATGACATGCATCTGCTAGGTTAAATCTATATCTACAGCATAATACGCTAGGTTAAAATTTAAATTATTCCTCTATTTACGTAAAGTTTTATTCCAAATTGTCTTACATGGATCAACATGGATCAATTAACTATCCATCTATCATTTCAATTAACTAACTATCTATCATTTCAATTTACTATCAATCTATCATTTAAATTGACTATCCACCTATAACTTCAATTAACTATACATCATCAAACTGTTGTGTTAGATTTCTTCTTCGATTTGGTGAAAACATCAAAAGATGCTTATTTTATGTTTCAATGTTTCAAACTGTCATCCAATCTGATCTGTTAAGTTTCAAATAAATGTATAAGTATTATTCAATAGATTAAAACTGAAATGTCCAAAGGTTCAAGCAATCATCATCATCATCTATCAACCGGCTAGACTGAATTCCCAACTTTTCTAGCCATCATGCAATCTTTTAAGTCGAATAAATGTTCAATTAAACCTTTGAGCAAACACGATGCATGATCGTGATGTATGATGGAAATATTTGAAACCATCTTTGACACTATCCATCAAAAGTCGTAGGTGACGGATTTGAGACGACGAGAAAGAAGAGGGTGAAAGGAGACACATTACTGACATGACGATGTCTCTGATAGCTGACTTTAGCGTGACTGATGCCTGTGGTATGAAGGTATGTGATAAAATAATAGTAGAATGCCTATAATATCAAAGTATGTGGTAAAAGAATAGAAGAAGTTTTTTTATTTTCAGTTTCAAAAGTTTAAGTATTTAAAAATATGCAAGTGTATAGAAATATATAAAAATATAATTTATAAACAAATATCACAGTTGTCTTCTAAGTTGATTTAAAATTACAAAAATATGATGATGACATGCTGATTGCTGATTTTAAGGTGAGCGATGCCTGTGGTATGAAGATATGTGATAAAAAGTAATATAATGCCTGTAATATGAAGGTATGTGAAAAAAGAATAATAAAATGCATATAGAGTGCTTTTAATTTCTGTCTCTAAAGTTCAGAATATAGAAGTCTCCAATAATAGAAATATATACAAAAGTTTAAATATTCAAAAGTCCACAATTGTATAGAAATGTATACAAATCTAAAGTATAAACAAGTGTCACAATTGTTTTCTGGGTTTTTTAAAAAACATTATTAAGGTATAACGGCGTTTTTTGATAGTTGGCATTAATGGGAAGGATGCCCATGATATGAAGGTATGTGATAAGGGAATAGTAAATGCTTATGATATGAAGGTATGTGATAAGAGAATAGTAGAATGCATTTAGAGTGCTTTTAATTTCAGTCTCAAAAGTTCAGAATATAAAAGTCTCCAATAATAGAAATGTATACAAAAGTTTAAATATTCAAAAGTCCGCAATTGTATAGAAATGTATACAAATCTAAAGTATAAACAAGTGTCACAATTGTTTTCTGGGTTTTTAAAAAAACATTATTAAGGTATAACGGCGTTTTTTGATAGTTGGCATTAATGGGAAGGATGCCCATGATATGAAGGTATGTGATAAGGGAATAGTAAATGCTTATGATATGAAGGTATGTGATAAGAGAATAGTAGAATGCATTTAGAGTGCTTTTAATTTCAGTCTCGAAAGTTCAGAATATAAAAGTCTCCAATAATAGAAATGTATACAAAAGTTTAAATATTCAAAAGTCCACAATTGTATAGAAATGTATACAAATCGAAAGTATAAACAAGAGTCACAATTGTTTTCTGGGTTTTTAAAAAAAATTATTAAGGTGTAACGGTTTTTTTTTTTTTTTATAGTTGGCATTAATGCGAAGGATGCCCATGATATGAAGGTATGTGATAAGGGAATAGTAAATGCTTATGATATGAAGGTATGTGATAAGAGAATAGTAGAATGCCTTTAGAGTGCTTTTAATTTCAGTCTCAAAGGTGTAGAATCTAAAAGTCTCTAATAATAGAAATGTATACAAATGTAAAGTATAAACAAGTGTCTCCATTGTTTTCTGAGTGGGCTTAAAAATTCCTAAGATATGACGGGCTCTTTGATCGCTGACTAATGTGAATGATGCCTATAATATGATGTGAATGGTAAGTAATAAAGAATAATAGAATGCGTATGAATAGTAGATATGAAGGTCTGTGATAAAAGAAAGGTAAAATGCATTCAGAGGGTTTTAATTTTCAGTTATAAAAGTATTCAAAAGTCTACAATTGTATAGAAATGTATACAAATCGAAAGTATAAATAAGTGTCACATTTGTTTTCTGGGCTTATTTAAAAATTACTAAGATATAACGGTGTTTTTGATACTTGGCACTAATGGGAAGGATGCCTATGATATGAAGGTATGTGATAAGGGAATAGTAAATGTTTATGATATGAAGGTATGTGATAAGGGAATAGTAAATGCTTATGATATGAAAGTATGTGATAAAAGAATAGTAGAATGCATTTAGAGGGTTTTTATTTTCAGTTTCAAAAGTGTTAGGAAGTCTACAATTGTATAGAAACATATATAAATATGAAGTATAAACAAGTGACAAATTTGATTTCTGAATTGGCTTAAAAATTGCAAATATATATAATTTAATACTGATCGCTGCAAACCCAGTCAACAACGATATCCGAATATTGTCGATGGTGCCACGTGTGAATTTCGTGTCCATTGAAGCATCGACAAACCGTGCTATGAAATCCTCCTGTGGGTCCACAGGTGTCGCAAAAACTGGTGATTTAAGGTAACTTCTCGGGAAAAGTTCAAACCAGCGAAAGATTCATCCAGCGAACGTAGAGGCTATGCAAGGGGTCTGTTTGAGTTTTTGGTGATTTTCACCCTTTCAAAGCTTTAGTAGAAGTCTGTGTACAAAGTCTCAGAAACAAATAATAATTAGTTTTACAATTATAGCTGAAAGTATGGTTTTTAATTGTTGGTAAGTAAAAAGCTCCTTGCTAACGAATTTAAATTTTTTAAATTAAATTTTTACTAAAATACGTTGTTTATAGGCATTTAAATAAATCTAAGTGGTATGGCTACTGAAAAATAATACAACTTAAGGCATTAAATTTTTATTTGGTCCCCGAAAGTTTTTTTTTAAAAAAATGCACTTGAATTATGTTTGTTTAATTATTAAGGAATTAAATTAAGATATCGAGTTAATCAAATGCATTTAGAACAGAACAAGATACATATCGTAGAATACCTGAAAATATTTTAATAACAATAAAACAAAATCTGGTTCGTTAGAAACTTTTTAATGGACATTGTAAAATTCCATTACGAGAAAAAGAAACTTTGTCAGCGATAACTACATAATGATATTTGTTTTTTGCTAATTAATAATCTTATAACTCGGTAAGAAAAAGTCTGATTTAAACAAGGTTTGTTGCTTATTACTTAGTAAAGTATATATATATATATTTTAATATCTGAATAACGAAATGGATTTCTGAACGATTTTTCTCATTTTGAAATTCCAATTTCCAATTAAAGAGTGTTAGTCAATTAAAAATTAAAGCTTTAAGATTTTCCGGTAAATATATATGGGTGATTCTCACGAAATATGACAATTCACTGTCCCTTGCTCCAAGATCTAATACTATTATACTAAAAGAACTTTGTTTTAAAAAAAAATAATAAATAGCATTGCTCTTTTTCCTGGCATGTCCCAAACAATGTTTCCAATAATAACTAGCTTCAAAACTTCCTATAAATTTTTCAATATCTTATTTTTTTAATCTCAACTGTTGTAAGCATTTCTATAATATACGCAGAGGGTATTATTTACAAAAACTTCGTTTAATTTAATTTTTTCTGTCAATAAGTTGTTTGTCCCAAGAAAATCTGTCAGAATCTGGCTTACATATAGTGGTTTATAACCAAAATAGATAGAGTCAGCAATCAATATCTTATGTTAAAAGATTGATTAGATACCTTCCTATATGAACATGTCCTGTTGCATGAATAAAGAACCAATTCTTTGCTTCAAAATCTATTTCAAAAAATTTTTCATGGTGAGTAGGTTTTTGTGTTGTCATTTTCCTGGCTTCTTGAAACCATTAATAACATAAACTACATAAATTTATCTGAGTTATTTTAAGAAATCCTGTTGTTTTCTACAGAATATAAACGTCTTAGGTCAAAATATTTAATTAAAGTAAAGTTATATGCTATAAAATGGCGAATTTGTCATTATCTTACTGTCATTTTCCAGGCTTATGAATGCCAAACTGCTAATACTGTAAGGAAGGAAAGCAAATATTAACCTAATACCAAGTTTATGTATGATTGTAATATGCTTGGATGTAATCAAAGCTATTGATTTATTTAATGATTGATTATTATCCACAATTTTATTCTGTACATATCAGCAACAAAATTTTTTTTGATTCCTTCTACAGTGGATGAAAAGAATTAATTTAAGCAATTTATGGTCCAACTAACATAAAGGCTTAAGTTGAGTTACTGATTTTTAACTTAAAATGACCGTCTTTTAAACTTCTAAGCTAATATGTCATTTTCCTGGCATTCAAGATTTGGTGAATTTCAATTTTATTTTTTTTCCCGAGCAAATGTCAATAAGCTACACTGCTGTCTGTAAGATATTAATAAGTGTAACTAAAGAAGTATACAAAAAAAAAAATTTAGATTAATTTATTTAATTTGAAGAAATTTTTTAATCCGAATTGTCATATTTCGCGAGAATCACCCATATATATATATATATATATATATATATATATATATATATATATATATATATATATATATATATATATATATATATATATATATATATATAAACATCAACTTAGTTTCCACCAGAAGAATTTTTTTCAAAAGGCATAGAAAGTGGACAGTCTTGCATTTGTTTAGCTTTTAGATAACAATAATAAATTAATTTTCAAATTATTAATCTGATTTTTTATAGTTTAATGGATAATTGGGGCAGGGACAATCTATTTCTTTTGTAACGATTTTATGTAAATGGACTTGAAGACCAAACGATTTAGAATACAAATTGCAACACTTTATTTAAATACCGCTTTCCGACGGATGAGTATTTTTCATTTTTATAACCTCAATTCGAAAATTTACGAATATAAAATTGTTCATTAAAAAATATCCATCTGTCCGCATACCAGCCATAAAACAAAACCAAAACAATTTACTTTAAAGCACTCTATGAAATGAGCTTCCTATTACGAGGAGTGCTAAAAGAAACCCCCATGGAATTACTTTCGAAAAGATCAGAATGCAAATAAGAATACTTTTTTTTTCTCTCTCGTTTTAAATGAAAAAGAAAATAGCGATTTCATCAGCAACATTTGTAATCGTAACTTTAAACATTGAAAATTACGAATTTCCGTTTAAAACAAACTCCGCAATCCGTTTTCATGCCGGGAAAAAAAAAGCGAATAAACAAAAACTCATTTCGTAAAATATCTATTTAAGAACTCTTATTGGAGCTGTATTTGAAAACTTCAATCCAGTATT
The DNA here is from genome assembly GCA_949128135.1 of Parasteatoda lunata. Classification (NCBI taxonomy): domain Eukaryota; kingdom Metazoa; phylum Arthropoda; class Arachnida; order Araneae; family Theridiidae; genus Parasteatoda; species Parasteatoda lunata. Next base: position 67,946,762 of record OX421976.1, on the reverse strand, counting down.
TGATCCCAGCATTAAGTCTATTTTAAACTGAATATGTTTAGGGAATTTCCTGCTATATTTATCTATACATGTATGGTCGACGTCTCTAAACGACTCTGCCGAGTTGAGTTGCAATCGATTGCCCTGAGTTTCTTTCCATTTTCAAAAGATTTTTTTGCTTACCCTCAGGTAATGAGATTGCAAATGGGGTACTTTGATTTTTGAATTACGTTGGAAAAAGTATTCGTTTTCGTTTGCTTTTATTTTCAGTTCTTTTCAGACGAAAATGCAGATTTTAGAAAGGAATGCAACGGCCCTTTGTTTCTTAACAGACGATACATTTTTGCATATTTTTGTTTTGGATTCTTCCAAAGAATGTAGAAAGATACGAATGCCACCAGTAATTACCTTTTTTTTTCTTCCCCAGTCTCTTTTTTCGAACTTTCTTCGCGCAAGAAATGTTTTAAGAATTCTGTCATTTTAACAAACGAGGAAAAAAAAGTAAACAATTATTGTGTTCATTCCTTATTGTGTTTCGCTTTCATTATTTTTTATTCACTTTGATTCGATTTAGTTCTTTTTTAATGTTCGTTTTAAAAAGATAAGTTTCCTTTATGGTATTATCTGAACAACTTTTGTAATGGTTTTCAGACGTTTTAAATATTGTTCGTGCTATTTCATGTCGGGAGATTATTTTCAGTTGAAAGTTATTACCATTTCCCTTTATTAAACTACTGCCACTAGTATTACTGGTTTTTCTTTTACGATCGTTTGGCTTTAAACAAACGCGATTGTATAATATTGTAATTATTTTTCTATTGCAATTATACTTCTAAAAAACAATATAATTTTAAAATTAATCAATTTTTGAAATATAAATTAATTATTGCCAATAGTGCATTATAGTTCAATGGTCCGGCAATTTTGTACATGTTATATTTAAAACAACAAGAGAAATTCTTTGTGATAAAATTAAATAAAAAATCAACGCTTAAAATCACTTATTTTAAAATTTATTAGAAACTCACTTACTTACTTAGTGCACTTACACACGTTCCGGTGTGTAAGTTCACTTTCATGAATTGGAAAATTTTTATGTTTTCTAATAGTAAGCTTTCTGTAATCAAACTGATCAATATTTCAGAAACCTTACCATCAGCAATATTTGAAAAATTATGTAATTGTTATAGTTTTTGCGATGTCTTAAGTTACGATAGGAATGTTTCTGATTTTGAAAAATGAATTGAATGTTTCAATATTTGAATAATTATATAATTGTTGTCTTTTTTTTGCGATGTCTTAAGTTACGATAGGAATGTTTCTGTTTTTGAAAAATGAATTGAATGTTTCAATGTTTGAACAGTTATGTAATTGTTATCTTCTTTACGATGTTTTAAGTGACGCTAAGAATGTTTCTGTTCGACGTGGACATTTCGACCTTTTCGAAATCAACAAGGAAGTTACTTACAACGTTTTGGTACATTTCTGCATCCTCGGAAATAATTCAATGTTACGTTCTTGCAACGTAACTGTGACATTTGGCGCTGTGTGGGAGGGCAAAAATGTCAAATAAAGATAATAATATAGTTTTACAGAAGTTATGCCAAACTGATTGATATAAATATTTAGTTACTTATTAACAATAATAAATTGACAGTAAAAGTGAGAATTTAAAGAATTAATTATTTTCAAATGTTTAAAAAATAAGTTACAAATATTAGAAAAGATGGTACGAGTATTTATATAATATTGTAGAAATATAGGAAAATATGTTAAAAATATATCCAAATAGAGTCTCGGTGCTGCCATCTAGTGTGGCAGAAACTAGACGTCCAAATTAACTTGGCCAACGGTATCTCACCCATTGTGGTGGCCACTGAAAGAGTAGATACCACTTCTTGAGAACGGACTAGGTCTGCTCATCGGGAACACTGATTGTGCAGCTCATTGGAAATAAAAATAAATAAATAAAAAAAATAAATAAAAAAAAAGTTAAAAATATTTGAATATGGAACAAATATTTGCAAAATACGGTCAGAAGATTCGAAACAAAAATTCCATTGCTTATAAGCAAATTTGATCTACTGATGAGGGAATATCAATGTCACATTGAAACTCGATTAATATTTTTAATTAATTTTATTTAATTAATTATTTTTTTATTTTAAACGTTATTTCCTTATTCAATTTTTATGTTTTAAGTTTCTTGGTTGTTACAAAAAATTAAACTTTCTAAATGGCGTGCCAAAGCATGCATCGGCATTAAAAGTTTTACGCCTGCTTTCTCGGATAGTTTTCTCTTCTTTATCATTGCGTGTTACTAAAGAATTATTTAAGTAATTTTGGTTTCGTTCAGTTGAAGGGACAGTCAAAAATTCTCCAAAGCACGGTTGGTGAATTCGGGTCTAGAAAGGCAACCCTTCACCTTAATGATTAGAATAAGGAATACTATGGCATTTACCAGCAATTAACATTAAAAGTGTTGGGTATACTAGACAACCGGACAGACCGGAAAACCGGGCAATGGCATTTAACCTTCAAAAAAACTAATAGTAAATAAGCATTAGTATGCCGTGTTGCGGTTCTTAACATTAAAAAAAATCAGTATACAGCATACCGGGCAATGGCACTTAACCTTGAAAAAACAGTGTAAGGTAAACAGATCAATCTTTCTTACAACTCTTGAGACTATTAAAAATAATAAACAGCAATTATTATTGATTAATTATTATGCTTGGTGTTTGATTTGGCGAAAACATTTATTCTATAGCCACTGGCTCTTTTTAATAAAGAATACCTCAGTTTTTATCAAGCGTAAAATATGAAACAATGTACTGTGTTACTGTTTCATTATCAGAGAAACGCAACAGAAATATGATTACCGTCTGTATTCTTAATCGGACAGCAGTCCGTCCTTCATGGAATCGAAGACATGACAGTTTATGATGAGGACAACATTTAGCCATGGAGTTCCATACTCAGAGCTCATTATTTCTGAATACATATTCTGGCATAGGATTTAGATGTTAGGGGAAGGAATTGTTTCGTATTAGTCAGGTTCTTGACTGGCAACGTTTTATCAAATGCGATTCATTTCCGAAGAAAGGAGATGTTGAGGAACCAGATCACTGTCCCAAGAAAGACTCACACGTTCTTATAGTTTCTTATTCTTAGAGTTTTGAAGGTGAGAGAGAGAGTTGAAGAACCGGTGATATTTAATATACTATCGATTTTGCATAACACCGATGCCAATAACTTATATCTAAAATCAGTTTTTTCATATTGGTAGGTACGAGGCGCATCCAGAAAGTAAGTTTCCCAAATTTATATAAAAAAGAAACTCACACTTTCAGGAAAATATTTATTGGCAACAAGTACAGCAATGTTTCAGCTATTTTTCAACATAGTCACCACCAGAATCAAGACACTTGTCGTATCGTGGGATCAACTTTTGTATCCCTCTGTCGTAGAACTCTGCCGCCTGAGAATGGAACCAGCGTATGACAGACATCTTCAGCTCTTCGTCGTGGCCAAAACGCTCACCGGAGGACAGGAATTTCTTGAGGTGCAAGAAAACCTGAAAATCGCTGGGAGCAATATCAGGGCTGTAGGGTGGATGATCAAACAACTCCCAGCCAAATTCCGTCAAAACAGCTGCTATGCGTCGTGCCGTATGTGGACAAGGATTGTCATGGAGGAGCGCAACACCTGCAGCAAGCATTCCACCACTCTTGTTTTGAATGGCAGGTCACAATTTTCGCAGTGTTTAAAATAACGGTCACAGTAACGGTAGATGTCTGTCACACGCTGGTTCCATTCACAGGCGGCAGAGTTCGATGACAGAGGGATACAAAAATTGATCCCACGATACGACAAGTGTCTCGATTCTGGTGGTGACTATATTGAAAAATAGCTGAAATATTGCTGTACTTATTGCCAATAAATATGTTCCTGAATGTGTGAGTTCTTTTTTAAAAAAAATTCGGGAAACTTACTTTCTGGATGCGCCTCGTATTTTATTTACGGCACACTAGAGCTGCTTAATACAAATTATATTACAAACTACTTGAATGAAAATACATACTAATTTCTTACTTGAAAAACATCTTAATTTCCTACTTGAAAAACATCTTAATTTCCTACGTGAAACGTGACAGCTTTGCTCTCTCGTGAATCACTCCGTGATTACAAAAAAATGTATAAACAGAACATCCCAATGCAAAAAATCATTAAATTTTGACAAGTTATGTTCATTGAGTGCCGTATTTGAGTTCGTCAAGTGAGTTTTGAGTTACAACCCACAGGCTATGATTGTTTTAAACTTAAAACTCATGATAAAAGAATTATTATAAATGCTCTTTAGAACATCAAATTAATTTAACAAAAGCAATTTCATTTGTTTACTATTTTCTAAACAAAATAAGAAAATTAAGCTTCAAAGAATGCAAAAAAAAAAAACTAACATTCCATTCAAGTTTTATTTTCAGAAAAGCTATGGCTTTCTACCACTTTTTATATGTACCCTAAAATATATCGCGATTTAGTTGAACCACAACAAATTACTGTGGCGAATCTTAAACATATTAGTTAAGCAGATATTTATTTCCCTCACAATCGCTTACCTTTATTTATATTCCTCTATATCTATCATTAAAAACATCTCATCCAAGATAAATAGATAAATGATTCAGAATCTTCTTCATGAATATTCATGAGGGGTAAATCTATGTTTCCTACGAGGAACAATAAAAATACCTATGAAACAAATTTCCCTCAAACAAATCAAACTCAAAAATGTTTCCAATGGGAAGATGAATTGCCTTAAAGAATGAAAATATTCTAATTTTCTTTTTATAAAAGTAGTCATAAAAGTTAAACACAAATTCAAAAAATAAGGAATAATTTCCCTTCGCAAATGATTAAATGCATTCTAACTTTTTTTTATTGATTCATAGCCAAGTAAAGGATTATCCGTTTTTACCCTGGGGAGCTGAAACTTCGGCAAACAATATCAGAAAAATATTAAATAAGACAAAAATAATCATTTTCCGAACACCCCTTTCCACCTCAGTAAAGATGTTGGCGAATTAATCGTAAGTTTCTCTGGAGCGTTAAAAACAAATATATCCGTAAGCTTTGCCAAGTCACGTAGAGATTGAACCCAATCATTAAATCTATGTATAAATTGAAAATAAAAGTTTTGGAAAATTTAAAATGCATTCGGCTTCAGTTGAATTGAGTATATGCACATATAATTTTCACCGATGCTTGTGAATATTCGGAATTTTAGAGAAATATCGAAAATTGTCTGTAGCTTCTATGGATAGTGCAGTATTAGCAATTTTATTGTTTTGATGAAGTAACGGTTTGGCGTAGAATTTTCGGTAAAAATATTTTTTATATTTTTTTTTGTTGCAATATTTTGTATTAATTTAGGTAAAAAAATAACATTTAAGTTATTTATAGCTATGAAACACAGCGTGGTACAGCGGTGTGACTTTCTTCATTAAAGGCAAAAACTAATTCCAGACAATAATTTTAATAATGAAATTAATTTTAATAATATCTATTAATTTTAATAATAAAATAATTTTAATAATAAAATAATTTTAATAATAAAATAATTTTAATAATAATAAAATGCTAAACGTAATTGTAATTCCAGACAATAATTTTACAAATTTGTACTTGTTTGCAGTTATTTAGATCTTAGAGAAATAGTAATTTATCATTGAAAATTCTATAATTTACAAAGTCAATGATTGATAAAGTTTTGAAAATCTATTAAAAAAATCAAACTACTTTTTTGAATTTTATATTTTAGTACAAATATAATTCCAATAATGTAACAGAGTGTTTTAGTAACTAATACACGGTTTTTTTATAATTCTAAAATACATTTTTTCTTGTATATATATATATATATATATATATATATATATATATATATATATATATATATATATATATATATATATATATATATATATATATATATATATATATATATATATATATATATATATATATTTATATATATATATATATATATATATATATATATATATATATATATATATATATATATATATATATATTTATATATATAAATATATACCATCATCGGTGTACCATCTGCGCCAAAACATTAAGAGGTGATATCTTTTTAGTTGTTTAGTGCAGGACATGAAATTTCAATTTTAAAGTTACTAGCTAGTCTAAAATTTTCACTCGCCCCTTTCAAGAAAATTTTCTGAATTTTTAAAACTTTTGTCAGTGCTTAAGATCGTGGCTTTTGGTCTATGTCACTTTTTATATATCTGCTTAAATTATTTATATTAAATGGTGGTCAAATTTCCTTTTAATTATATATATTTCAAAAAATATTAATTCATTATTTTTGTTACCACCAAAAGAAGTATTTTCCGCTGCTGCGGAGATTCCGTAGATTCCAAAAATAGAAGTTCTGAGAAAATCATAAAGTGTCGCAGACTTCTCAGAATTGGTTACTTGCATTTCAAGACGAAGATAACCTACACCCACACATGTGACCTATGACGTCAGTGCCACCTAATCTTCATCAGCAAAATGGCGTATTAAAGATATCTAAATTTCTGTATGTAAGTTTGAATGCTAATTTAAGTTAATTAAATACAGAGCCCTATCACACGTCAAATTTGTTGAATTTTTTTTTTCTCGTCTACTTGGTTAACTTAGATTTATTATTTGTTTATGTATTTTAGTGTAGCCATCACATATTTTTGTTTTGTGTACCTGGCAACTTCAATGCATAATTAGTTTGTTTATGTTTTACATTGTTTCTTGCCTGTCTTTGTGGTAAGTCTTTGTGTAAACATATAGGGAAAGAAATGAAATCTTTCTGAAAGAATCTTCGTAAAAGAATTTAAAATGTGCCACTTTAGAGAATTCATACTTTACGAACTTGGCTTACTTGAAATAGAATAGAAAGAACAGTTGCTAACGTAAACAAATGCCAAGTTTCAACGACCTATCAGGATCGAGATAGACACACTACGTCACTTGCAGATATCCCATTCTGCATGCTGTTTTCAGTCTTTTGTGACATCCCGATCTGTAAATATACAGAGCAAAAGTAAATTCTCAATGCAAGGGAAAAGTAGATGAGGTGAAAACAAAACAACTTAGACAACAAAATATAACAAATATGGAATAATAAGCGAACAGAATAGCGCGCGTCAATCGAAAAAGATGTAAACAAACACTAATACAACATCATTGCCAGGTTTAGTGGCTTGATAATTTCATGAAATATTAGTTGAGGATTCACAGTAGTATTTAAATAAAGAACAAGTTCTGAAAAAGCTAAGTAAATTGTTTAAAAATAAAAAGAACAAGATGAGATACTTTTAGTTTTGGTTTTGATACGCTACGTGCAGACGAAAGCTGTCAGATCAGCTCATACTAAAACATTTATAACTTCGTTTCTTGTTATCGGAAATTTTAGAAAAAAAAAAAAAAAAAAAAAAAAAAAAAATATTTTGAAGTTAATGAAATAAAAATGTAAAACAATAAACTCGATTTGTCAATTTTTGATGAAAATCGGGTAGTTTGATACCTTAAAACACAACATTTTACTAAATAAACGAGTCCCAAATATTCGCTCGCTAATGGTAAGCTGAAGAATTAAAATTTTGCGTGCTGGTTTAGTGCACAAGTCTTTAATTCATGGAATAATTTGGAGAGACAGTTTCATACTTTACAGATTTTTAGGAGCGACAATTTCATACAGTCAAATAGTTTGGAGCATATTTTAAAAGTAACTTATTGCGACAGTTTTATATCTTTAAAGCAGTTCAGAGCGATAGTTTTGAACTGTTTCAAAAACATAAAACTGTCTGATCTGACTGATTGCTTTTCTCATGTAACCTATCATACAGTTTTGAGTAAATTTTATAATTTTGGAGCAGTTTGATATAAAATTTGCACGTCTCTGAAGCAGTTCAGAGCATCAGCTTTAATTTTTAAAGCGACAGTTTCACACTTTGGAAACAGTATTGAGTGAAATCTAGAACTTTTGGAGCAACTCAGATTCTCCGTTTTAAACTTCTTGAGCAGTTTAACGCGAAATTTTTATACTTTTTTTGAACAGTTTGAAGTGATACTTCGATACTTTTGGAGCAGTTTTATATATTTCGAGCAATTCGAAGCATTTGTTTAAACTCATGTAATAGTTTGGAGTGACATGTGTATAACTTTTTTGATGCTTTTCTAAAAGTTTGGCGTAGCACCTCGAAGCTTTTGGAGTAGTTTGGAAGAAGACTTAAGAAAATGTAACCACGGGAGAAATTTTTCATGGAAAATTCTCTTTCCCTTATAGAAAAAGTGAGTACAGGCAAACCTAAAGTGGGCCATGAAGTTTCAAATACAGAAATTTTTTTTCGAAGTATCAAACGAAAAACAAAACTTCACTGCTCTCTCTACGTTTGCCTGAATTCACTTTTTCTAAAATAAATTATGTTGGGGAAGCAGAATTTGCCATGTAAAGTTTCTTACTACGTATAGAGTCCTCTAAACACCTTTGAGTAGCTTAGAACATTAGTTTTAAACATCTTAAGTCTTTTGGAGCAAATGTCAAATATCTTTAGAGGCATTCTGAGATGAGATTTTTATACATTTAGAACAGTTCAGAGTACCAATTTTAATATTTTGAAGCTGTTTTGAGCAATAGTCGAACTGAATGGAGCGAGTGAAAGATTAAGGAAACCCACAATAAATTTGAAGAGACAGTTTTACGCATTGGAATCAGTTTTAGGGAAATTTTAAATTATTGGATCTGCTTAGATAATTTATTTAGTTGTAATTAGGAGTGAATGTTTTATACCTTTTCGAGTATTTTGGTGTGATACTTCCATACTTTTGGGACAGTTTTGAGAGATAGTTTTATATCTTTGGAACATTTCAGAGAATCAGTTTGAAACTTATGTAGCAGTTTGGAGTGACATAATTTTAACTTATAATAACTATGATATATTCCAAAAACTACAATTCTACCTATAATATTTTAAAAAGTGTGATGATTTATTATTGTTTTAACATTAATAAAGCATCACACTTTTTAGAGTAACACTTTTTTGCATCTTTTCAAGTTAACTAAGTTCGGGAATAATGAGTTAAATAGAACTCTAAAATTTGTTATTACATTTTTATTTTCTGATTTTCTGAATGGATTTTATCCACTCTCAAAATGAACTTTTCGCACGTTTCTTTCTTATCTATTCTAGTAGCAGAGAATCTATTTTTTATTCAAAAAAATTGGTCTACATCTTCTTTTTTGACTTTGAAATTAGGTACTAGGCAGTAAGAACTTTAAATTCAAGAGATAATCTAATACAAAAAAAATGACACTTGGGAGAGGTGCTTTAATAATCATTTCTCTTTTCGTAACCTTAAAGCCGCCTTCTTTTGTATTCAACAGCGTCTTTTATTCAAATATTTTCATCTCTCATGCCCCTATTTTACTAGTGAATGCGTTGCATTTTTATATCATCCTCTCACACACTGAAGAAAATTACATTTGAGAGGATGGTGTGTATCACGTGACTTGTTCGCTAGCAGTCTAAAATGAAGAAACATTCCTTTTCTTGTTCAGACTATTTTAAAAGCCTTCCTCAGGTTGATGTATTATTGTTGAAAAGCAGTCCCCATTTCCCTAGATAGTGTTATGATGGAAACAGAATCGAAAAACTTAATGTATGTACTTATTACATTTTTTTGGCCAATTTTGACTAAATCATCAAACTTTAGAATTTTACATAGAAAAAAAAAAAGAATTTCCTTTTTTTAAAAAATTTTAACTCCTTGAAACCCTTAGAATTTTGTTTTTCACTCAAATAGAGTCCTTATCACTTACAGTCACACATTATCACTTACTGTCATTATCATTTGACTAATCATGATGACATAAATAAGTATGATGCAAACATAGCCAAATACCTAGCTCAGTTTTCCAGGACTCTACCGGCCCTCTGTTGACTGATTGAAACACACAGTTCCCAGCAGAACACCAAAGTTAAGCTTCACTGGATGTGGTCAGTAAGTGGGTGGGTGACCACTTTGAGCTTGCGCGGTATCAGTCTTCGTTAAACTGTTCTACCATAAAGTGTGCCAGGTCCCGCGCTTAGGTCACGCTTAGGTCGTCGAATTCGCGCTGATTTCGTCGGGCTACAAAAGTTGAGAAGCCCTTCCCGCTGCAGAGGATCAAAATCGTAATGGCATGTCTTTGGGTCATCCTCATGGATGTTTCCCAAACCGTCGTCAATAACCCATAGTGCAGCTCTAGTGTGACGTAAATAAAGCACCTACCTACCAAACATGGCTAAGCACCTTGCTCCGTTTTCCATGGCGCTATCACTTAATGGTCGATTCAGGAACGCTAAGTAACTTTGACCATGGTCAGATAACATTCAGTTCAAGTGAGCAACCGAGCTAAATAAAAGGGACACTTAAATACTTGAACCATCCTTTAAGCAGTACTCAAGCCCGCTATTATGAACACATAAAAATATCTTAACATATAATAGTATTACTTTATTTATGTTGCACTAAAGTTGCACAACAAGATATTGGTGACTATCTGGAAGCATCCCTGAGGAGTATCCAAACATGTGCCATCATAATTTCTATCCTCTACAGAGCGAATGACACTTCCGATTTGAAATCCGAATGACCTGGGCTCAAGTTCAAGCATTTTACTGTAGAACAGTTTAACGAGGACCGATACCGTGCATCCTCAGACCCTTCGCTAGACTGATCAAAGTTGTGACTTAACCGCTTTAGGACCACAGCCAGAGATGCTTGAATTCGATGAAACATCGGGAGCCATGTCTTATAATGAGTCCACTACGAGAGATCCTATACATGCATTAACAGGAAATGGAGAAAACAGTCGAAGGGATATACAGTGCTATCTATCAAAATTTTTTTGAAATAAACCATAAATTAATGGTTTGAAAAATCATAGTATTTCTTAATAAAATTCGATATTGGATTTTTTTCCTTTTAATTTTCCAGAATTTCTGGTCACAAACTTCAGAAAATCTCCAACTTATTTAGGACACTGTTTATGAGTGAAAAGTGATTAAATGTTCAAAATTAAGAAAAAAGTTTTTGAAGACAAATAACACTGTATAAAATCAATATAAGGCAGGGAGAATCGAACAATTTATCAATGTGAGCGGAACACTTTTTAAAGTTACAGAAAAAATATTTAGAGCTTTTGGGTTCCGTAAGAAAATCTAAATATTTGGTTTAATTTTTTTTATTGAAATTCGTTATGCAACCAACACAATAGCTTTTATTACCTTAAGTAAATGCTATCCACTCTCTAGACTGGAATTTTAAATAAAATGAATAAAATATTTCAATAAAAATGAAACTTATTACAAAAAAATTTCAAACTTCTTTCAAGCTAATTTTACCTTTTAATTTTTTTGTGAATTCTAATGTCTTATTAAAACGAAAGATTTTCTCCCAAAACATATTTCAATTAAGTTGTAATTGTAGTCCATTTACGTCGCACTAAAGCTGCACAATTGGCTATTGGCGACGGTATGGGAAGCATCCCTGAGGATGATCCGAAGACTAGCCATCACAATTTTGATCCTCTGCAGAGAAAAGGGCCCCCCTGCTTTGCATATTTCGATTAAAAGTATACTCAAGGGTAGTTTATATAGAATTCTCTTATTTTCAAGATGTCAGTGCTTTAGGAAAATAAAGTAATTCTGAGAGTTTTGAATTTCATACCAATAATTTTACTTACCATTATGTCAGCACAGTCATACCTAGCCAGATTTTGTCAGCACACCACTGATCCAGATTGTGTCAGCATAATACAGTCAGTTAGTACACTCAGATCTAACTTCAATGTAAGTTCACTAGAGTACTTTTTTTTCAATAAGTTTTGGATCAATAAATGAACATTACATAAAATAAATTAGGTGAAATTTTAATATAAAAAGTAAATTTCAATTAATAATTTATAACCCAAAAGAGAAAACATTTTTTTGCTTCCTCTATCCTGTTACACGGCAGTTTAATGGGTGAAACAAACAAATTCATTTGGATTTAATTTATTTATTTATTGGAATTACATACATTTGCAGGCTTGTGTGCTCAATTTAGGTTCATAAACCTATGTTAAACTGAAGGACAAATAGCACAAAACAGAGATACATTCAGGATACAAAGATACATCCAGGATAACAGCGGTATTTAAACCCGCTGTCTTCATGCTTTGTGCAGCGTTCGTCAGGCGATACCGCTCTGCCAGGGAAGCCTCTAGTTTATTAGGACGGTAGTACGCTTGATTTTAAAGTTTGAGAATCTCTAGGATACCTTTACTTTTATTCATTGCTGCAGATGCATTCTTGTGTGCTCATTACAAAGTACGGCTTACAGGACTATTTTTAAGTTGAAGAACAGATAGCAGAAGTTATAGAAGGGCATTACAAAAATACATCCAGGATTAGGGATGGAGTCAAACCCGCTACCTCCATACTACGAAGCATTCTGCGGAACTTCAAGACCGCTTGACTAGGTAGGCCTTTTGGAAATTATTACATTTGTTAGATTTTCAAAAAGATATTATTTTTATATTAAAGTGCTAAATAAATGTTTGCTTTGCAATCTATTTTTTGTTTATTTTATAAGCGTCGTTGAACTATCGATCCAATTTTGAGTTTATGACTACCAGTGTTCAACTCTGTAGCCTTGTAATTGTGGACTTAACCCAGAAGACAAGGGGACTCCTGGATCAAGTATTGGAAGAAATTTCGCCTTTGTGGAGGACTTCTTGATGAAACTAATCTGCATTTGCGTTACATTGCTAGGAAAACCCCGAAAATCACCCACCATTAGCCCGACGGCAACGGGATTTAAACCTATGATCCATCTACCACTGATGATATTTTAAGTTATCACTGTGGTTGGTTGCTTTGCGAGAGCAGATTTCGTATCAAGCATTCATCGTTATGATTCAATCCTGGCTCACCTCCTTGGAGGCGGGTGCTCTATCCCCTGAGTCACAGCGACTCCTGCCATTTATTTTTTCTTAAATTTAACTTAAAACGATATTGTCAATCATATGCCAAACAAGTATAAGGTGCCCCAAAAATGAATTAGTTTGCGCTGGGCAATTTTAAATGCATTGGAGAATTTTAAAATTGCTTTGCAAGTTATTCCATATTTTTCAGATCAAGACTGAAAAAAAAACATACAAAAACATTAAACTTTAAAGAAAAACTTATGATTTGGACAATACGAATATTTAAAAAAAAAATGTTAATAAAAATTTTTTTGACTTCAACGCAATTTACTTAATGGGAATTTTTTTACAGTTGTCTCTAATATCCATTGAGCAATCATGCCGAAACACTTGGATGCAATTAAAATAAATTGCTATCATAACCAAAAACTGTAAGTAAAATAAGTATATCAAAGGGAGGGAAATTAAAAAAAAAGTTATGAATGTTTCTTTAATGTGCATATTAAGAAAAATGAGCATATTAAAAATAATTAATGTAGTATTGAAATAATAAAAGCTTTTCGAAGAATATAATTTCTCTTTAGATTATTCTCAAAAGTCCTTTGATTTCCTATGTTTTTGAAAGAAAATAAAGAATAAGTATTTAATCACAAGGTGAAATTAGAGTCATAAATGTTTACTTAATTATTTGTCTGTTTCAATGTCTATATTTTGATTTTGGTTGTTTCATGGTTTGGGCATTTATTTCTACGAAAATAGTTAAACTGAAATGTAAATGAGACTGCATTTTTGTATTCAAAGAAAGGGTAGAAGCCGACTCATTTAATGCAATTATTTGATTTAATCATCCAAATTGTCATGAAATAAGCTCTTAACTGCTAGATGAATATTTATTTAATATGAAATTAATTAATTAGTGCTTACTATTAATTAAATTTCAAAATTTGACAGAAAAGTAAAAGGAGTTATACAAATTTAACCCTCAAAATTTTAAGGAGCTATAATGTACAGTGGACAAAATAAAGAAAGGATCACCCTATATAACTTTTTTTCAAATCATCGGATTTTCACTTTCTAGGATTCAATCTTAATGGTTCAAAGGGATGACCTCAAACATATGCTAATTAATTAGTGCACACGATATTTTAAAATACGAAATCAGACACGAAAACGTACTTTCTTTAAATAACACTTTCTTCACGAATTTGGATTTCTGAACCCCAATATATGGGGGTTAGAATCAAACTAGAAAATATGGTCCCCATAGTTTAGTTTGATCATATATATATATATATATATATATATATATATATATATATATATATATATATATATATATATATATATATATATATATATATATATATATATATATATATATATATATATCAAAAGTTCAAAATGTAGATAAAACAAGGGAGAAATTGTAGTGAAAGAATGTAGATGTGTAGAAATGTAGATGAAACAAGGAACAAAACATAATGAAGCCTGAAACCTATCATGTAAAAATGTGTAACTTACTAAACTGGCGTATTGAATTATTTGAAAAAAGTTCTTTTAATTGATTATGATCTGATTTAATTTTTGTATAAACATTAAAATCGGGGTTTTATTGCTCTAATGTCCGTTTGACTCGACTTTTCCACAAATTGCTTATTTGGCTTCTTGTCTTTTCCATTTATTACATCGTCAAATTCTGATTGCTTATTTGGCTTCTTGTCTTTTCCATTTCCTACATCGTCCATTTCTGCCTTAGCTTTCTTCTTTTCCTCCATTTCTCTTAACTTTATTCTTTTCACCATTTTCAATCGGTAGAAATCCTGGCGAGAATTTTCGTCCATTTCACTATCAACATATTGTATAGTTTTCTTGATTTTCGGAATATACGTCTGCTCCAAGGCATTCACTCTTCGGTTGGTGCTTTTAATAATTTCATCCAAAAGCAAAAAAGTTGTTTGCAGAGTGGCAAGCTCTACAAGTATATCTGTAGCATTCATGAACGCGTGCTTCAGAGCACTCAGTTTTTCCCCACCTTTGGCCAATCCTGTCAAATTATAGTAATCTTGACCTTCATCAAAGCATTCAAAAGTATCGAGTTTAACTCCAGCGACATTTTCCGTTTTATGATAAACCTTGAGTCTGGCTTTGGTAGATTTGTTTAAAACTGCTTGGTTGAAATCGCCAGAAACAAACCTTGCTTCAGCTAAAAGCATGGAAGCTTCCACGAAGATTGTACCCATCAGACGTTTCACTTGAATAATTTCTTTTCCAATTTTGCGAAACCTCATATCCAGTACTTCTACCTTCTTTTTCAACATGTCATGGCCTTTTTCAGCTATTGACAATCGAGCTTTCATTTGTTGCTTTGCCATTGGTGTCGGAAAAACGGGAAATCTGTCTTTATCACCCATGATTTTGTATTTATAATTTAATTGTATTTTTAATCTGTGTTTGATTTAAATTAAACAGGCCATTTCATTAAATTGATTTTAATCATTAACGTTTTCTTCAAAACTTTTTTTAAATAAGTCATTCTTATGTAAACTTAATACATATTAGACACCATCCAGCCAGAGGCTGAACTATATCACCTAACTATCATTCAATTAGTTGTCGTAATATTGAGGTTGCTACTAGTGACTGATTAATCATTGATGAATATTCAATAGGCAAATAATAGAAGACGCCTTCTCAGACATCTTCATACAAGTATAATGATAATACAAGCATATTTTTCTTATATTGGCCTAAGAAAGTAAACTAAAGGCAAACTAACTTATAATGAATTGAAAAATTCTCTAGGTAATTTTTTTAGTTTGATTAGAGGTTTCAAACTAGCAAACATAATTGACGCCATTATGTCCAAGACCACGATGTCCAAGCTAGAGGCAGCACTATATCTAGTGAGTGGAGTAAATTAATAAATTGCCATTTGCCTCATTCCTATTGAACGATTCCCATACCAATTGAAACGTACTCATATTGTTTTTTCTGTAACGTATTGATTAATCAATTTCCAGTGGACAGGAAAGTGAAATGATGCCAACTTAGACATCTCTGTTATCCTGAATTTATCATTTTTAAACAATTGGAAATAAAAACATCTGTATTTTGATTCCATAAATGGTTTCAATATTAATTTTATTTGAAATGTCACTCATTTCTAATTGCTTATAAGCGGGTGTTTTGATAACGATTTAAAGAAGACAATGGCAGACAGCCATGGCTTCGAAGTTATGCAGCGCCTTAATTGTTGAGAATTGTTTAAAAATTACGAATTTGTATAAGGATCAGATAAACAAACATTATCTATTTTCGTAAGAATATTTAAAGTACCTTTTATTTATTTATGGTTTTAACAATGAAAAATATTTGTTGACATTTTTTACTGTTGCTCAGAAGTGCCAAATGTTTTTGGGTTTTCATAGATAAATTACTGCATTAAAATGATCGGTATTACACCGAGTAAAAAATTTTTTGTTGCGCTTATACAAATACTTTATCTTCTCTAATTTGGGTGTGCTGATTTTTGATCTGAAATTAGTTTTGCTTCTAAAGCTACAGAATGTTTTTTTAAAAAAATGTCATTTCATATAAATTGTAGCTTAGAAAGAGAAACCGTTTGCAGATATGAAATCAGCGTAAGTATCTAAGATCTATTAAAAAATCTTAAGCTGAAGTCTAATTACTGTTTGTATTAAATTAAATTTTTTTTTTCTTTTAGCATTTTGTACCAGTTTTGGTTTGAATATGTAAATAAGGCGATGTTTCGAAGCCAAACATTATGAGCCAAATCCATTTACATATTTAATAAAATCATCTCCTAATGTGTTTGGAAAATGACGAAAAATGACATATACATTTCTGGTATAATTTCTTTACATTTCTTTGGATATTACGGTATAATTTTCTGTCTGACATAATGAAGCATGAATTACATCCAAAAACGAAGCACAAAAGCAAGCTCGTTTCTGCGTCATTAATTTACAGTAAGTGTGCATCATTTCTTTGTCAGCGAGGGGGAGGAGATCTGAAAAGATTGTAAAAAAGAAACAAGAAAGGTCTTTATCTCCAGACGAAACCATTTGTTTCTGTTGAGGCTTTTGTAAAGTGCTTTCGCTTTTCGAGGAGTCAGAGATCCAAAACCAGCGGTTTTAAAGATTTTATATAAACGAAGATGAATGGTAGAAGGGTATGAGGGGTTGTTCTTCTTTAGAAGACTTCCGGACCTCCAGGAATAGATTCAGAAAAGCTTCGATTTCGAACAATGGGATTAATAGAGCGAATTATGCCTAGTTGAGGGACTGAACAAATAAAAAGGTCTTTCTTTTTTGTTTGAAAAGAAACTGTTTTGCTTTCACTGTTTGATTGTCTCGCTTTAACAGTTCATTCATTTATAAGCGCCCTTTTAGAAAGATGTTTTGTCTTGAGAAAAGTGAAATTGTCATTAAGTTATGTAGTATGAGGGGCGATTAGTGTCAAATCCCAGCTGGATCAATTTCGAAGATTTTACAGAAAAAGTTTAAGAATATTCTCATTTAAACATATTGGGTGAATATTATTGGAAATAATCAATGCTAATATGTTATGTTTTAAGACAGATTTAAACTCATAATGTTTTCCCTTCAAAGTAAATAATGTTTTCGAATTTACTGGTTTGAAGCGAAGAGCGCAGTAGTGATCGGTGATACTTTAATTTGATAAATGCTTAGAATAACAATTTTAAGAGTTAATTTATTTAAATTGACAATATGAAATTGACAAAATATGAAATTGACAAAAATAAGAACTATATTAAAAATAAAACGAATGAAGGGAATTTTGAAAGTTTCGCTTTTTTAAAATATAGCTTGTGATAAATGAACACAAAATAATAAAAAAATTTTTTTTTGGCCTCTTTTAAACCTTTATCTTTTATATATAATTTTTTCATTATAGGAATGCGATAAAATTAACAAATATTGATAAATTCATTCGATCTGAAGTAAATTATTTTGAGTTATATATGAGGTTGATTTTGTGAAGTGTAAATGAGGTTAAAACTGAGGTTTATAAATGAGGTTATTTTTGGTGCAAAACATAACCTCATTTCCCACCTCAGGTGCATTTATTTTACACCTGTCAACTTTAAAACAACCTCAAAAACTTCGTATTTTTTGTAATGGCCAATACCTTTTGATATCATTTTGGCAGTAGCACGATTTCTAACGCATATTTTTTTTTACCGGCAAAAAACTGATCCAGATGATTTTTCACCTCCTTATTTGAAACAAATGATGTTTTTATCTACAAAATGTTTTAGAGACCCGAAAAAATATTGTAGAATACTCATTTCTCGTCTCCAGTAATGATGCTCTTCAAAAATGGATAATTTTCTCGACGTTTCGGAAGCAAATCACAGACGTCTAATGCGACGGCACAAATTTCTTTCCGTAAGAACATGGGTATTCCATATCTTGAGCTTTGAGAATAAACCTAGGGGTTTCAATTGACCATGAAGGGTCAAAATTTGACAAATTTAATCTCTCATAAATTTAACGAGTTGTTATTCGTCAGTTTTATATCTTTATTATTACCGTCGTTGAATGACCGACCCAATTTTAAGCTTACAACCAAAGTTCAACTTCGTAGCCTTGTAATTTTGAACTCAATCCAAAAGACAAGGGAACTCCACGATCAATTATTGGGAGAGGAATTTTGCCTTCGTGAAGGACTTTATTATGGAACTAACCCAGTTTTGCGTTACATATGGAGAGGAAAACCACGAAAACTTCTACGTTTAGTCTGCCGACAAGAGGACTCCGTCTACCACTGAGGATATTTCACGTCAGCACTGTGGTATGTGCGAGCTTTGCGCGGAATTCGTATCAACCAGCCATTGCTGGGGATCGAACACAGTTCACGTCATTTTGAGGCAAGCGCTCTGTCTAAACTTTCGTAGGGAATCTTCGTGCATCTTAATTGAAAATTTGCCGATCGAAATTTTGCAAACAAGTTTTCGCATTGGTGTATTGTCAATGCATCTTCTCCATACACATCAGATAATTTTTTTGTTGTTGCTTAAACCTTTTACACGGTAAAATGTAAAGAATGCAAAAATGCTCTTTTTCACTTTCTATGATTGAAAGGGCACCTTACCAAAAATTACTACTTTTCATAAGTGAGCTTTCCTGTATCAGCTTTCCAAATTTATAATAACTATATGACTTAAGTCCGATGTTGTCTGTGAAAAAAATAAAATGAAGTCCTTTGTGGGAAAAAGGAGACAAAATTACTCTCCAAATAATCCATTAGAGTTGTTAAGAATTTATTTTGAAAATACTACCTAAATACGATGAAAACTCCGACGTTTAGTTAAGCAAATATTTTGTTCCATCATTACTAAATACCGTCTATAACTGTGAAATCTGTTCACATATGTTTAACCTCAATGTCTAGTTAAATGCTTTAGTTTTTGTTTGTTTTGAATAGTTATCCTTTAACAAAAAGGCACATCCATATTGGAGTGACATTTCGAATGGAAAAATTTGTTACGAATCGCAAGATTTAAAACTCTGGGTTCGTAAAGTATTGTGAGCTGTATAAAAAAGGGGAGCCGAGACATTCTAAGATAAGAACGGGGGAAAGAAAACAAAACGAATAAAACTGAAAGGAAGTAAGACATTCCTTCCAAGATTTTATTTCAATTCGAGACTTTTTTTTTTGGAAATGCATTTCTGGATCCTCCTCTTGTTCACCGATAAAAGACGAACTAGAGAGGAAAGAAAAGAGATTTGTTTTTCTTTCTTTTTTTTCTTCTTCTTTCTTTTTTGTATAAGCAAAACAATGATCTTGTGTTTTACTTTTTCTTCGTGACCTACTGTTGAGATACCAGAGGGAAATTGTTGCTTCCGTCACTCAAGCCTTAAAATTGAATTTGTTTTCGTTCTAAAAAGTTCAAACCATTTTTGAAGCAAAACACTTGCTTTTTTTCATACACGTGTTTGGGATACGATACCAACGAAACAGAGTTTGAATTATTTTCCGTTCTTTTGCATTGCCTATGTAAAAAAAGAAAATTAAATTTCCCAAAAAATTAGTTGACATTGGCTCAATAAATATATGACTTTTCATTTAGTTTATTGAACAGAAATATTGCTGATGATAATAAAGCAAGCATCCGGAAATATTGGATTTCATATTTTGATGCAGCATGTTTTATTTTTTTGATTCCGTTTTTGTTATTTTTATATCTTAAAAAAAATTTAATTAGGAATAAGAAAAAAATTATGCCTATTATATGAATTTGTTTATTTCTGAAAATTCATATAATTTCTGAAGATAAGCCTCTTTTTCATTTAGTATCCGTGTTTAGCAATCAATATCAACGAAACAGAGTTTGAATGATTTATAATTTTTGACAAGGATTAACTAAAAATAATTAAAAGAAAAGAGCTGTAGGGAAAAACATATAAATACAACAGAAAAATTATGTGCTATGAACATTTTCAAAAATTTATTGTTCCATTATATTCAAATGATTTTTGAAGTGATATATTTTTTTTGTATCCATGTTTGCCAAACAATATCAAAGAAACAGAGTTTGAATGATTTATTGTTAGTTTCGAGGATTAACTAAAAGTAATTATAAAAAGAGAACTGTAGAGAACAAATTTAATACAAGACATAAATTATGTGCTATGAACATTTTCAAAAATAGCAGAACATATCACATTTTTTAATCTTTTCAATTAACTCCGTATTTTGGAAGTAATTCTAACACTTAAATTTCATCCGGATATGATTATTCATAGATTGAAACAATTAAAAAGAACTGAAGGATTTGTCTACGGCTATCCATTTTTTTTTCTTCATGTTTAAGTTTTCATTAACTGAGAGTCTTGGTTAGAAAAGTTAAACCACATTAACGCAATTTTCACCTCATATTCGACTCGGTCAAAATAATTATTTAATTTTAATATACATTTATAAGGCTGCACTCTCAGCTCATCTTTGACGATTCAGAAGAACTTGGGTTGAGTTTCTTTTTTTAAATTAACAATCATTTCGCCACGAAATCATGAGATTATTGATGAAACGTAAACTATCAATTATTTGATGAAACTGTTCACTCACTCATCACATCTTTGTGGATTTTAGAAATTTGTGGTGTTAACTGCTTGGTAGGCAAATTTTACTTCAAAATGATTTGACCTCAGTAGCAGAAAAGTAGTAAATTATACAGAAAAGTAGTAAATTATACAGAAAAGTAGTAAATTATACAGAAAAGTAGTAAATTATACAGAAAAGTAGTAAATTATACAGAAAAGTAGTAAATTATACAGAAAAGTAGTAAATTATACAGAAAAGTAGTAAATTATACAGAAAAGTAGTAAATTATACAGAAAAGTAGTAAATTTTACAGAAAAGTAGTAAATTATACAGAAAAGTAGTAAATTATACAGAAAAGTAGTAAATTATACAGAAAAGTAGTAAATTATACAGAAAAGTAGTAAATTATACAGAAAAGTAGTAAATTATACAGAAAAGTAGTAAATTATACAGAAAGGTAGTAAATTATACAGTAGTAAATTATACAGAAAAGTAGTCTGGATCAGTGGTTTTTAATTATTTGGCTATAGATTACTAAATGATTGAACTTCTTTTGACTAAGCCCTGTCATTATAAAAAATAAGAAAAAAGAAACGTAAAAATGCTGAGAAAAAAACTATTTTATAAATAGTTAAGATGAAGAATGAAATATTTATAAATTATGAATTAGGTTTGGAGTAGGCATTTGCTGAAAATTAATAAAATAAGCTGACTAAAGTTTCCAAAAATAAATAATAAATAAATGTTATAAACGTTAAGAATACTTATAAAAGAAACGTAATTGCTTATTTTTGAAATAAGTTATTTTTATTTCGCATTGAAAAAATTTTAATAAAAATATTTAAGGCGAAGAATAAAATATTTAATAAATTATGAATTTATTTTTGATGCATGCATTTGTTGAAAATTAATAAAGTAAGTTTATAACATTTATTTATTTATTTATTGATAATATAAATAATTAAATGAATAAATGTTATAAAAGTTGCGAATACTTATAAAAGAAACAGTATCTTATTTTTGAAATCAGTTATTTTATTTCGAATTGAAAAACTTTTTGTAAAAATATTTGAGGTGAAGAATGAAGTATTTATAAATTACGAATTGATTTGTGAATGAACTTGTGGTGTAGGCATTTGCTGAAAATTAATAAAATAAGCTGAATAAGGTTTTCAAAAATAAATAAATAAATAAAAATAATAAGTAAATTTTATGAATTAGGAAAAAATCGAAGCTTGAATTTTCACGTCAAAAATATTAAAATATGGTAGTTTATTGTGTTGCATTTGTTTGTACAGTTGTACAGCAAAGCTGGTTAATCTTATCATTGCTGGTGCAAATTTTAATTAAATTCAGAAAGTTTCAAAGAGTGTAGAGGAATTTTTTTGTAAGTTTTTAAAGGTTATGCACAGCTCTATTTTATTCCGAATTCTTATTTAATTTTTTACTTATAAACATATCTAAAATCATTTCTTGTGAAAGTTTCTAGAAAATATATTTATAATTCTACAAGATGTTATTGTAAAATCTATGGTAGATTTAAACTTGAACTTGGTATTTTATAAACTTCAATAGCGATAAATTAATAAAAAATTATTATGTAGGACTGTTATAAAATAATTAGCCTCCCGTAACGTTTGTGAAGATTGTAATTTCCACAATATGACGAAGTGTTTTTGTGTGCGAGCATACTCCTTTCATTTTATGTTACACTTCCTAATTAATTCTGTTCATTAAGTTTAGTGCTCTCAACTTATAATTCGCCTCCTCAACTAAACAATGTAATTTCTTCAATACGACGAAATGTTCACTTGCAATATTTCTCGGGAAACAGTTTCCTCAAAAACAAAGAAAATGATTACCAATTTTTTATGTGTACATATATAAAAATTGATTACTTTAAATTAATCTACATATAATATTTGTTGGGCGATAAACAAAGATTACAAAGCTATATCGGCAATTTGACTTTAAAAATATGTATAAGCAATGCTAAAAAAGAAATAACAATAATATTAAAATAGTTTAGAAAATCACAAAATAAAAAGAAAAAAACTGAAGATCATATCCATAAAATACCGCCTGTTTGCTTCAGTACATTTTGTCCAAAATATCCGCATCTTTGTTCAACTACTAGCCCCTTTTTTCCACGTGAGAATCTGAAAAAGTAAAGAATAAATCTAAAAGAATTTTTAAGAAATCACAAAATTTCTAGTTTAACGAAATTCAAATAAAAAAAAAATAAAAAAACTCGTGCCTGCATCTAGACATAGCAGTGGAAAATAACTGGATGCTTATTTTGTTACATCTTCTACGAGAATGTATCTTTTCGATTCTTTTTCACTAAAGTGAGAAACCTAATAACTATTTTAGGTAACTTCATTTCTTTTTTACGAATGCTATACATTTTATTTTATTTATTTTGTTGTTACTTATCATTTTCTATCTACCCCGGCTAGACACGATATTGCACGATGATTGAATTCGACATTCGAAGGATTTTCTCATAACATGTTGAAACGTGTTATGAATCAAAACTGCTTGTTATTGACTCCCAACGGTCTATTTCGTGCATGCTTGTTTATTTTATTCTGTTTTTTTACGACTATTATTAGATTTTACTTTTGATTCGAAAATTCTATTTGAATAGGAGTGTAGTCATGTTTCTGTACATCACAATAACGTGTTATAAATATTGTATGTGTTACGATAAAATCTTAGGTTTTACCGGTAGAAGTATGATTTAATCTGATTCAATTTCCGACTTATACGAAGATTTTAAGGTAAACCCTAGGGGAAACAGTTGTTACAGTGAAAACGCAAAGTCAGGTAAATCCTAGGTTTTACTAGTATAACCACGCCTCTATCAAATTGGCTTGGTGAAAGTCCGAAGTAAGTTTGATTCCACTTCCGACTTTTACTGAACTTTTGCGGTAATAATCTAGGATTTACCAAGCCATTTCGGTAAATCTCAGGTTTCACCGATAAAACCTAGAATTTACCAGACTTCGGGCTTTTAAGTAACATATATATTTTTATTGAGTATAGGTATGGTTTGCTAAGTGAGAAATTAAGGTTGTGGTTTTATTGCTAAGTAAACTATTCTTAGGAAGCCAAACTTGTTTTCAATTTGGTCACCAAATTTATTTTCAACAAGTTTCAAGACTAATTACAAAGTTCGTAAACAAATGACACCATACTGACTTAGCAAATTATAAGGTAATGCTTTCCAATATATTTCAGATTTTTATACCTGAGATATTGTAAGAAGGACTTTTAATTTTGTCATCAGACTACGCCGCGTTGTATCTGCAAATTGGGGTTATTTTAAAAATAATTTTTTAAAGCTTATCAGTTAGTAGCGCCACCTGTTGCCTTACTGTGTAACTAGTTTTGAAACTTTGGGAGAACAAATAAACACGTTTCTAAAGCAGAGGGGAAAAAATCTTACATTTCTGTCTCTTTACGTTTTTCTTTATTTCTTTTCTTAAAAAATTTTGCCCGATTATTTAAAAAATCAAATTGGGACACATGCTATTTAAAAGATTAAAAAATTATCTACTTCATAACTTTCCAAATAATTGCTTGCCATTAATTATTTTAATAAGTTAAACATATCCACTTAAAAGTATTTTCAGAATGAAGTAGGTAAATCTGAATTTTATAAGCTGAAGCAAATAGAAACTCCAAAACTGAAGCATATTTAGAAAAGTTTTTTTTAAACATTTTAAATTTAAAAAAGAAAAAAAAACAAGGAACGTTATGTTCCTACAAAAGAAAATCCTTGAACATACAATTTTTTTGTTAAGAAATTGAACATAAAAACAATATAAAAAAATTTTAAAGTCAATTCCTACTTAGGTGAACAAAGAAATTTTTTATTTTAGTTACTTTTTATTAAATGATTACAATCTATTAAATAATTAGGTCTTGAAAGAAGAGTACTGTTTGTGCACGGAATCCATATTGACCAAGTACTCCATCGAACTTGATGATTTTTATGAATTATTGGATTCTCGCTAGTAGGCGTATTTCAACCTGAGTCATAAAAAACTCAAATTAATTAATTAAATTTAATTAATGAATAAATATTTGAAAAAAAAAACTGTATTAACATCAAGTTTTACAAGTTTAAAAAAAAATGTGTTTCAACTTGAGTGGATAAATAAAAAGTATTTTATTAATGATTGAAAATTAGAACAAGATATATAAATATATATATAAGGAGAGAGTGAATTAAAATAATAGGAATTGAATAACGTAATTCGTAAAAATAAACAAGAATCAATAATTTTAACTTATACATCATTAGTTTTGCTCAATGGAAACTAATAGAATTATGTTTATTGCAGTCAGAAAATATAAACCCTTTGATGCAGAGGTTTCATTTAACATATTTTTATTTACTTTTTTTCTTTATTTTGTATTAATTTAGGTCAAAATAAGTGAAAAATATTATAGTTAAGCTTTTTAATCATTTTTGGTAACTAAATATGGCATTTGACACCGGTATCTCTCTTTGCATTAAAGGTAAAAGTTTCCAAACATGGCTCACTTTCAAAAATTATTTTTTTGAATTAATATTTATTTGCAGTTATTTAGATCTATGAAAAACAGTTACTCATCATTGAAATTTATTTCATTTAAAAAAAAATCAGGTATTGATAAATTGTTGAGTATGAATGAAAAAGAAATTTAAACAACTTTTTTGGACTTTATATTCTAGAACAAATATAATTCCGTGGATCTAACATATTTTTTCTAGCAACTACTAGATTGTTTTAATTTAATTGTTGTTCATAATTAAAGAATATTAAAATATATTTTTACGTGTAATTAGAGAGTCTGAATTTGTTTTTGTAAAAGAGACATCGGTGTTTCATTTGCACCAAAGGATTAATTAGGGGTAATATTTAAAAGAATATAAAATAAAGATACAGTAATGTTTAAAACATATTGATTTTTGTTTGTTCATACGTATTATATCAATTTTCTACTTATTATGGTTTTCATATTACATGAGTATTCCATGATATGGTTATTCCATTTTTTCTTAAAACCATAATCATCACAAAAATATCGAAGTTTCTTTTACTTTTTAACAAAGAAACATAGTAACTTCTAATGTAACTGGAATAAACATATTCCATAATATGATTATTCCAGCTATTCTTAAAACCATAATCATCACAAAAATAAAAGTTAATTTTTTTAAATTTCGAACAAAGAAATATAGAATCTCTATCATTACATTAAAAAAAATAACTACAATAGTTTTATTTCCTTTAAAAAAATTAAAAAAAGAAACTCCACTTAAGTTGGATGTTTCTGAAAAAGCGTCCTATTTTCTATTGTCTCCAACTCTCCCAAATAAGACGAGACATCTTGAATATTCACGCAGTTTTCTTTTTTCTCGTCTTTGTTGGCGATATCTTTTCAACAAATTCTTCCGAATAAAGATTTAAGAAGTACTATTTCGATCTGACACTTAAGATGACGACTCTCTAAGAGGAGAGATACTTTTAGAGAATATTCTTAGAGAATGGTAGCCACGAGAGCGTATCTTTTTTGCATCTCTTTGACGTTTCTAGAATTTGTTGTGACATCGTGTCACTGTTTACATAGAATTGTTAACAAATTTCGCTTCGTAATAAATGTGAACTATAAGGAATTTTAATATTATTATCTAAAAAACATTCACATATTTATTTTTTTTCCAGAGTTTTTCTAAGAAAATTCATGAAAAAAAAATGAAATACTTGTGATCAATGTTTTTGTTATCTTTTTTTTAAAGTTTAGAAATAGTGAACAATAACACAGATTTTTATTAAGTGTACTTGAATATGTTTTATTATGAACATATAAACCCTTATATACTCTTATATACCCATATATATGTAACCCTTTAAAACGGAAAAAAAGGTTGTTTTCATATAACTGCCTTTAATAAATACATTTAAATAATTTTCAAAAATTAAGACGATAAATTTGACAGTAAGGGTCAGAAACTAAGAACTATTCAATAAAAAACAAAAACGCTTCAGAAATCTAACCTATTACTGCTGAGAAAGAAACCAATTTGATTGCCGAAGAAACCGATTTCATTGCCTAAATATATTTCTAGAATCCCTGTTAAACATTTCACTTCAAAGACCACAAATTAATAAATAATCGATAAAAAAAAATGCTGCTAAACTGTTACATATTACTTCATCCTCTCTGAGAAAGAAATCGATTTGTTTGCCAGAGGAAATTTTAGAGGATATTATTTGCTGAGGATTGCGGAAATCATTATAAACACATAAAAGTTGCATCAGGCAGTCAAACTGGTTTTAATTATTTTCATCCAGCTTTACTCACTCGTAATTTAACAGATTTCATTGACGTTTTTTTTACCCTTTTAAATATTAATAAGTGCCCCCGAATGTACGTAAATTTTTTGCTTCGTTTTCACCAGGATAATAAAAATACATATTAAGAACTGTTATTGCAAATGAAGCTAAGTATAATGCAAAAATAATATATATATAAAATGGTTAGTTGGTTGCCTATAATCAAAGTTTTAGCAATCAAAGAGAAATCAATTTAGTCTGAAAATGAATATGCTTCCTTTATGTTTTACATTGTAACGTACAGTGCACAACATTTAGAAAAGAACATTAAGAATAACTTTTGATCTAATGATCGGATTTTCACGAACTACGAGTCAATCGTAGAATGTGAACCAAAAAATAGATTCTATTTATTTGAAATTCATTTTCAAAATAAATATTGGTCTGATTTCATCCAAATTTCATATTTTGCCGTATAAAATTGCATTTTTTTTTTCAAACTGGTGAAAAAATTTGTGTACTTTACAAATAAAAATTTTTTCGCTACTATTAAATAAAGTAATAAAAAAATAAAAGTTATCTTTTGCATAAAATTTTCCTTGGATAAAGGAATTTTTTAATTGTGTGCAAAATTTTTCAAATCGCTCAAACAGTTCTCGAGTTATAGCGAAATACGCAAAAAGTAAAATTGATATTAAGCAGGTCCACAAATTTTCGACCCCTCTCTTCTTCAAACTAATGTTATCAAACATCCCAGGATACGGATATTTCCTCTTCATATATTTAAGGGTATGAAATCCAAATTCGTCGAAAAAAAGTGCTTTTATTTAGAGAAAGTACCTTTTTATGTCGCATTTCGTACCTTGAAATATCCTATGCACTAATTAATTAGTATATAGAGGGTAAGTCTTTTGAACAATTAAGATTAAATCTGAGTTTGTGACAATCTGATCATTAGAGCAAAACTTATTCATGATACTCAATTTTTTATTTCGCTCATTGTAATCGATATCGCATTGCAATCGATATTTAAAAATTTTAAGCTACTGATTTTGTTAATTAAGTAAGAATTTTTTAAAAAAATTTTTTTAATTAAATGCGTGTTTCAATAAAAGTAATCAAGGATACCAGTA
Organism: Parasteatoda lunata; assembly: GCA_949128135.1. Taxonomy (NCBI): domain Eukaryota; kingdom Metazoa; phylum Arthropoda; class Arachnida; order Araneae; family Theridiidae; genus Parasteatoda; species Parasteatoda lunata. Next base: position 67,918,203 of record OX421976.1, on the reverse strand, counting down.
TTTTAAATATTTGTTTATTAAATTTCAAATTAATTACTAAAAATTTCAGTTCGACAATATCTCAGTAACTAAAATTGAAATGAAGTATAAAGTAATATTGAACTGGGGTTCAAATCTCAATGACGGCCTGAAGCCAACCAGCTTCAAATCGATGATTATCACCTTGTTTTTGCCTGTGCGCAATGCTGACCACATTGCCTTAATCATGACGTAGGGCATGAAATTGTGAAGCCTTAACCCCCATGCCCCTCCCCTCTCGGCCCAAAACGGGATGATGCATGAGTGCTTCATAAGGAACTTAGATAATGCTAAGAAAGCCTAACCTAATTGTTTATTCTTTCGCATCACTTTATTCTGGAATATTGTTTATTTGACACCATTGTTATTCATAAACATTGTTTATGCTGGGGAATGTCTATTTTGCAGCATTTGTTGAATTTGAAACTTAGTTTATTTTAGAGCATGTGTCTCATGAGCATTTTTTATGGTGGAATATTGTTTATTTGACAGCATTGTTATTCTGGAACATTGTTTATGCTGGGGAATGCCTATTTTGCAGCATTTGTTGAATTTGAAACTTGGTTTATTTTAGAGAATGTGTCTTCTGGAGCATTTTTTATTGTGGAATATTGTTTAGTTAGAAGCAGTGTTAGTCTGAAGCACTGTTTATACTGCGGAATGTCTATTTTGCAGCATTTGTTGAATTTGAAAATTAGTTTATTTTAGATCAGGATTCTTCTGGAGCACTTTTTATTCTGGAATATTGTTTAGTTAGAAGTACTGTTATTCTGAAGCACTGTTTATACTGCGGAATGTCTATTTTGCAGCATTTGTTGAGTTATTTTAGAGCATGTGTCTTCTGAAGTAGTTTTTATTGTGGAATATTGTTTAGTTAGAAGCACTGTTATTCTGAAGCACTGTTTATACTGCGGAATGTCTATTTTGCAGCATTTGTTGAATTTGAAACTTAGTTTATTTTAGATCATGATTCTTCTGGAGCAATTTTTATTCTGGAATATTGTTTAGTTAGAAGTACTGTTATTCTGAAGCACTGTTTATACTGCGGAATGTCTATTTTGCAGCATTTGTTGAATTTGAAAATTAGTTTATTTTAGATCATGATTCTTCTGGAGCAATTTTTATTCTGGAATATTGTTTAGTTAGAAGTACTGTTATTCTGAAGCACTGTTTATACTGCGGAATGTCTATTTTGCAGCATTTGTTGAGTTTGAAACTTAGTTTATTTTAGAGCATGTGTCTTCTGAAGCATTTTTTATTGTGGAATATTGTTTAGTTAGAAGCACTGTTATTCTGAAGCACTGTTTATACTGCGGAATGTCAATTTTGCAGCATTTGTTGAATTTGAAACTTAGTTTATTTTAGATCATGATTCTTCTGGAGCAATTTTTATTCTGGAATATTGTTTAGTTAGAAGCACTGTTATTCTGAAGCACTGTTTATACTGCGGAATGTCAATTTTGCAGCATTTGTTGAGTTTGAAACTTAGTTTATTTTAGAGCATGTGTCTTCTGAAGCATTTTTTATTGTGGAATATTGTTTAGTTAGAAGCACTGTTTATACTGCGGAATGTCTATTTTGCAGCATTTGTTGAATTTGAAAATTAGTTTATTTTAAATCATGATTCTTCTGGAGTAATTTTTATTCTGGAATATTGTTTAGTTAGAAGTACTGTTATTCTGAAGCACTGTTTATACTGCGGAATGTCTATTTTGTAGCATTTGTTGAGTTATTTTAGAGCATGTGTCTTCTGAAGCATTTTTTTAGTGTGGAATATTGTTTAGTTAGAAGCACTGTTATTCTGAAGCACTGTTTATACTGCGGAATGCCTATTTTGCAGCATTTGTTGAATTTGAAACTTAGTTTATTTTAGATCATGATTCTTCTGGAGCAATTTTTATTCTGGAATATTGTTTAGTTAGAAGTACTGTTATTCTGAAGCACTGTTTATACTGCGGAATGTCTATTTTGCAGCATTTGTTGAGTTTGAAACTTAGTTTATTTTAGAGCATGTGTCTTCTGAAGCATTTTTTATTGTGGAATATTGTTTAGTTAGAAGCACTGTTATTCTGAAGCACTGTTTATACTGCGGAATGTCAATTTTGCAGCATTTGTTGAATTTGAAAATTAGTTTATTTATTTTAGAGTAGGATTCTGTTAGAGCATTTCATATTCTGGAGCATTGTCTATTCCGGAGGATGTTTATTCTATAGTATTTGCTGATTATCGAACATAGTTTATTTTAGAGTGTATTAATTTTAAGTTTGTAGTTTATTTTAGAGTGTATTAATTTTGAGTTTGTTCTCTTAAATGACTGTGATACTTTTTCCGTTACTGGAATTCACTATTTTTGATTTTCGGCGTCGTCTTTTATGCACTTGAAATTCATAAAAAAGATTTTTGTGTGTTTCTTGGATTCCATAGCAGTGATCTTTAACTAGTGTTGAATGAAGTGCTATGGTTCTGATGTTTTGAAAGAAATACCTGTTTTTTTTCTTTCTTAAGTAGGTTAAAAATTAAAAGGGTTAAATCTGAAACACTTATGATAGGGAGGGGGGGGGGAATATTTTATGTAGCTCTTATTATTTAGTTCCATTGCGCAAAATTATTGTGTTTTGTGTTTGACATCATTTTAATTACAGTACTTATAACTAACATTTCATATTATCTGGTTGGACAATTGGCACAAAAGAATAATGAAAAACTGATAACAAAGAAGAGAAAGATTGCTAAATTTCCTTCTGGTCATTAATTAAAAGGTATTTAATTAAGAAAATCTGTCGAATAATATATTAATATTTTACATTATATTACACTATATTACATTACATTATATTGCATTACAGTATATTATATGATGTTCGTAATATAAAGATTTATTTTTGTTCTTGTAGTTAAATTTGTTGGACATTAATTTTCTCATAAATATAAAAGTACGGATTTGACTGGAATGTATATAACATCCAAAAAGCATATGTAACTTTGAAATCTATATCACAATTACGATTTAAGTTAAAATAAAACATAGAAGAAATAAGAATAGGAATCTTTTTCCTTTACTGAGTTCTGAAACATTTTCCTGAATATATCTTTTGCATGTCCTTATATTACCATACATAAAAAAATGATCAACAAATTCCAGCGAATGCCCTACATGTTGCGTATGAAAGACTCGAATATTCTCTGATATTTTTCTTACAAAATTCAATTATAGTATTGGAAAGAGTTTCTTTGGCAGAAATTGAATGTTTTCAAGAAGCCAGCTTATTTTTCTTGTTTCTCACTATTCTAAATAAGAAAAAGATATTTCGAATGCTCTTTAGAAAAAGAGAATTTCCCGCTAAAAGTTTGTGCCTATATTTTAAGAAAAAAAAAGTTAAATAATAACAGATCTGGAAAGAACTATTCTTCTACGGCAGACAAAATAACGAGACTTTTAAAGAAGAATTCGTAAAGATTCTCTAAAATAATTTATTTAAAGAAAATAATAAATTAGATATATTTTATTTTTCTACAATATGGGTTTTTAAAATGTATCTATCAACAACTAAACATAATTTTCTCTTTTTTCTAAAATTGACCGCGAATATTTACCTATTGTGACGTAATTTGGTCATAACTGGTTGCGATGGGCCTCTCGAGTTATGCCAATGTACACTTACATTTTGCAGAGTCACAATAACTATAGCCGACCGGCCTGTGTAAGGGGCAGGGAACTGTCCTTGCATCAGAAAGGTTCTGGGTTCGAATCCCGGGCAAGGCATGTTTCTTTCTCTCTCTGTGTGTTCTATGCCCTTTCTCCTTTGTGTGGTTAATAAACGGGTATATAAACCCTAGAAACGGGTAATAACCCTATAAACCCGATAAACCGCCCTATAAACGGGTTTGTGGTTGTGTGAATGGTGTGGCAGAAGTCGAATTCTTGGCCATAGATGGCGCCACTGAAAAACAAGAACAATCGCACCCCCTCTGCCTAAATAGGCATACGAAAAAAAAAAAAAACTATAAAAAGGAGTTTACAAATCTTTGGTATTTTTTACCATTTCAAGCAGTTTTGATGGAAAATTTTCAAAGTTATCACATTGTTAGAAATACCTCATAAAAAGTGGTGAAATAGCAATTTATCTAATTGGTATATTACCATATTCAAACAAAACATGCAAATATTCATCAGAAAGATGATATTCAAATCGTCTATTTGCTTTCGCATATACGGTTAAACTACCAGAATTTCAATGCACTAACCTAGGCTCATCAATTGAAGCCACTTAATTCCTTGCAGCTGGGTACATATTATGATAGAGAGGTTTATTCTGCCAATTTCATGATCAATAGAACGGGTATTCGAGTCCTAATGTTGACGCCACAATATTTTTTTTTCATTCTCTTCAACACATGAACTGTGTTGACTTCCTGGACTTTAAGGATACGATACTCTCATTCACGTATAAATGGTGGCACCATAAAACTACTTAACAGCTCCAATGTTCAGCTAAATTTCTTTTTTACGTTTTTGAAACCATGCTAGTTGTAAATGGTTAAAAAACCGTGTAGCTTTTTATTCAAGGCTCTTTAAAAGCTGTAAACGGTTTAAAAAGAGCATGAGTAGAATTTTTATTTTATTTTACAGCAAGCTTTGGTTTTAAGCGGATGGGAAGACTGCTACCGGTTATTTTATCGCAATTTTTACAAAAATCTCTGACAGTGCATTGCTGGATGTATCTTAGACATTTTATAATCAGTGGTTCCAAAATGGCATTTGGTTTTTATCAGTAATTCACCCAAGTGCGTTTCTATAAGTAAAAATAAAATAAAAACGAACTTATTTTGAAATATAGGTGTATTGGAGGTCCGCATCAACTGTGCTATATTTCAATCTGCTCTGCTATTAAACGTTTACTGCAGTGATGTATTTTACTCGCTGTCACCAATATTAAAAATCAAGCTTCAAATTATACTTTGAAATCCCAAATAAAATTTTATCATATTTTTAAACAATAGTTTGTTATTGTTATTGCAACAATGGTGAGACTTCATTGTTGGATATTTTGATTAAAAAAATCTTTTTGTTTCGTGTTTGTTTACCAGATGTTAATCATTGTTAAAAAAAAACTAAGATTAATTGGCTTAAAACTTCTTTATATTTATAGTAAATAACATTAAAACAGCAAAAAAATTCTCCTCTGTATGGGTGAAGTTCTGAAATCGGATGACAAGAACACTCCAAACCTAAATATGAAGATATATTGAAATTTGTGGAAGTTTTGGGTGGATCCTAGAATAGCTCACCTCTTGGCGATTTTTTAAAATCTCACCAAGAAAGTTTTTGAAATCTCGCCCAACTAGGTTTCTGGAAGATATTTCGAGGAGATTATTTTGAAGGTCTGATCACAGCACGATCACACCACCAAAATTCTTAAGCCTGAATGATGATTTGATACTACGCGAAAGTTGATTTCGTTAGAAAAGTCATTTAAATAGAAAAGCCAAACCTAAAAACAAGCGCCAAGGGATTTGGCGAGCGTTGGCTTGTTGACGGGATAATCCCAAAGAGGAATGAGGCACCTTGGGATTATCCCGACGACCATTTTCGCCAAACCCGATATTATCGCCAAAAGGTAGTTTATTTATTATTTATTATTTAAAATTAATTATTTATTATTTGTTTATTATTATGATTTGATAAATTTATTGTGTTAACAATGTTTATTTTGTAAAAAATTACGCCAAAGCATTTGGCGAGCGTTGGCAGTTCGACGGGATAATCCCAAAGTAACGTATTTTTAATATACAGTAATATTTACCATAAAATAAATTAACTACTGTACTTAAAAATATTACTGTAAAAATTACAGTCTAAAACTTTACAGTAAAAATTGATTTTACGGATGATCTTAAGATTGAAATTCATTTTACTGCCATCTTTAATTTGATCTGTAATTTTTACCGTAATTTGATCCGGAATTTCCTACTGTGTTGACAAGCATTCCTGTGTTACATGATTTCTCATAGTTATAGTGACGACGATGAGTTTTACCCATAAATCAGCTTTTTTTTGCTATACAGATATTTTAGTGTACACAGATCTAACACTCATTACACGAATTGAAACTTGTCAATTTTTGCTAAAAAGTTTTATGTATTTTTGTTGAATAGTTGTTGTTGTCGTCGGAAATTATGGCAGTGGGGGTACGATTGTTCTTGTTTTCCAGTGGTGCTATTTGCGGCCAAGAGTTCAACTTCTGTCGCACCCAAACGTCACAGCCTTTTATTGTGCGCACTCATTCATTCACCCATTCATTCATTCATAGAACATAATTTTGACTTTAACCAGAGAAAGATCACTTTCCAATTCAGTACCCCCAGAGGTGTTGATTTGTTATGATTTGCTAGATCATAATTTTGACTTCAACCAGAGAACAATCTCTTTCCAATTCAGTACCCCCAGAGGTATTGATTTGTTATGGGGACATGGATTACTTTGTGACCCGGCAGATTTAACGTGCAGCAGTCACCATTTACTATACGGGGAGTCTTCACCCGGCTGTATTCGAACTCCCGTTCTCACAAATGTGAGTCCAGTGCCGTGCCAACCAGGCGCTTGAATAGTTAATGCATGCATTTAGAATTTTTTTTAAAGTCACGTGAGACGTAGTTTTAGAATTTATCGTGGTTTTTGTGTACATAAATTTGTTAGAAAATTATTATTTCAATAATATTTGTAACCAAAAGATAATATTTTTTTAAGAAGCTATTGATGAAAACAATCTTTGTAAAATTATAAATGAACTATGTTTGAAATTCTTATTTATTTAAATTTATGTTATTTGATTAATTATTAGAAAATTAAACATATGATTATTTATTATTTTATTTCAATTAATTTGGATGCCGAATTTTTTTTTACTTCAAGCTGAAAGTTCAGTTTTTTTATATTTATTTAAATTTTTATTTTTTTTTCTTCAATTTTCTGTTATATTGCTTAGATGTTCAAGAGGTAAACTATATTAAAAGGAAAGTATTCTGCTCAGTTTTCAATTTCATTTCTATCTATTAAAGGTGGCTTTTTGCTGCTCAAAATACATTTATACCGATAAATAATAACAATTTGTGAGTGTAAACAAACAAAATGATTTGTATAACTTTTTGTGCAAAAAAGAATTAGAAAAACAAACTTTAACTGTTATTTTGGGGATTATTAGAAATAGAGAACTCATTTAGTTTAATAAATTAAGAACTAATAAAAAATGTTTGAATTATTTTATTTACAGTAGTTTTTTGAAATTATGATTCAACATTTGCAATCCTAGTTGAATAAAAGTTACCTTAAATATTTGTTCCATCTATTTTCAATACACAACTGTTACTTTAATTGTTTGTCTATATATAATTTGTTAAAAAATTAAATTACTAGCAAGACATTTCCACAAAAAAACGGCTAGGAGGGCGGCAATTAAACATTTGATTATTAATTTAAATAATAATTAAAATGTTACAAACATAAATCATAATAGAATGAAGTATACTAATACAAAAGAGTTATGCTAAATTTAACTTTTTTTTCTTCAAATATTAGAGTAGAGCACCGTTTACCACTTGTTTGAGATTTAAAAACTGTAAGATTCGTAAACGAGTAGCTTACACTCAAGTGGGTCAAATTTTATTCTAGAATCTTCATCGAGTTTTAATATATAGGGTGAGGGGACTAGTATGGACAAAAGTAAAGAAGGCTTGCATCATAAAAAGCTTTTTTACTCATTGATCAAATATAATCGATGAGCTATCATAAATTTGCAATAATGGTGTAGTATACTTCCATGTGCAGTTGCTTTAATCACCCTAAGAATACTTCATAAGAAACTTGCAAGAGAAAGTTTTAAGGAGCAAAAATGACTTTCTCTTTACTCTTTTATTAACATATTTTACTTCTAGATTTTGAAGGTGATATGTTATAAATGATACTATTTTTTTTAAAAATCTTGTAGAGGTCAGGGAACTGGCCTTGCATAAGAAAGGTTCTGGGTTCAAATTCCGGGCAAGGCATGGATGTTCTTTCATTCTCTGTACTATCAGTCCTTACAGTGGGAGCAACGGTGGCCTCATTAATATCGTGACTCTGAAAGACTGGCTGACAAATCTGCCCTTCAGATGCTTGTATTGTCGAAAGGTCATTTCCCAGGTGGGCATAGGAAAATCTTTTTTTATCGATTTTAATATGATCTTTTGTTCTGTATAGTTTCAATTAATCTGCTGTAGGCATAAACAAACGTCTTCGTGGTGTGAGTGTGAACACGTTTGATGGATTTTTTTAAAATTTAAAAATAAGCAACTTTATTTTTTTAAAATCGCAATGAAATCAGATTTTTTTTTTCCACAAAAAAGCTAATATTTCTTACATCTCAAGAAAATTAATGATTACCAAGCACCCATCAAAATCCTGGAAAACGTCCGAATTATAGTTGAAAAATACACTTAGCGAATTAAAATTTATATTTAATAAGATTCTTTGGCCTATTTATAGTTTAATTGTTTATACATAATATGTAAAAAAGATTAATTTATGAATAATAAATTTTAAATAACATTTTATCATCGACGATGAGGTTATAGCATCAGGTTATAGCATACAGCACTTAATTTAAATACAATTCATAAGAATTTAAATATAAATTTCTGAAAAGAAATATACTAATATAACAAAGTTTTACTAAATGTTACAGCGATCCAAAAGTATAACTAGCTGCAATAATATATATTCCTAATTATCAAAGCCACTGTAAAAGTACTTCTGTCCCTGGAGAATTATTATGGGTAATTCGATATTTCCTATAAAAAAAAAATTAAAAAAAAAATATTCATTCAAGTATTTTTATTTCATTATTAAGATTAAATTACTAATAATAAATTTCCAATAAAATTTCCTCATCGACGGGGAGGTCGTAAGATCAAGTTACTAAATTCAAAAGAATTAGAATATATACCTCTAAAAAGAAATATACTAATTCAACATAGTATTAATAAATTTAAGTTCAATCCAAAAGCATAACTAGCAATAATAATATATATTTCTGACAATTAAAACCACTGTAAAAGTACTCCTGTCTTTGAATTATTACTCAAAAGTATGGGTAATTCAATATTTCCTGTGGAATAAAGCAAAGAAAAATACTTATTTAAGGAATCTGTACGAGTAAGATCTCTTTAATTCTGATTTATTGTTCAGAAGAAATCTACGCAGCCTGCAGCAGCTTTAAATGTAGACTGAAATCTTTTAAGGTAATTTCCGCAGATGTAAGCACACCGTAGCTTCAAACACAGCTGAGAAAAAACAACTTGGAAGCCAAATATTTGCCAACTCCTGTATACACAATTCTGCCTTAATACCCACAAATCCTTTCGAAAAAGCCCTATTTTTTTCTGTTCTTTTTTCATAGACTTTTCCTTCTTTTTTTTTCAATTAGGGATCTCCTTAATCGGTCTTGTTCAAAAAAAAAAAAAAAAAAAAAACTCCAGATCAGATTCTGTAATTGCCTCGATTGTGTTTTAGTCCTTTGACTATATCAATTGAAGGAATTCGTTAAGCTGCTAATGCTTTATTCCTAGTTGCACCGGGAAAAAAAACTAGACTTTTACTTATTTCCTGTTGCAAAAAGGATTTAGATTTTTGAAAAAGCTACACTGTAAGTGTAAGAAAATCTTTTTCTCATTGTGAAGTAGTCTTAAAACTGAAAATAAAAATAGAAAAGATAGTTGATGTTCAAAAATTGTTTCAATTTTAAAATAAGAACCCTTATAATATCTATTAAAATATATATTATCATACACTGAGAAAAAAAAAGTATGGTTAAAATTACGAGAATATGATAAAATTTACCATGTTTCAGACTCCTTGGGAACATTATCGAAGCTCTTTGGTAATGATTTTGGTTAAACTAATTGATAAAATTTGGTAAATCTGGTAAAATTTGGTAATTTTATCATGGTACTTTATAGCATGGCATAAAAAATCGTTAATTCGCTTATATTTACTTTTCAGTTTTGTATTTTTTACTAAACGTGTGGTAATAAGAACTATAATTTTGAAAATCAGACACTTCCCGATGAGACGTTACCATATTAACTGAAAAACTACCAAATGAATGGCTTAAATACCGCATATTTTGGTTTTATAAACCAGGATAATCTTTTTTATTACCAGAAATATCATTATCAGACTGCACGGTAATTTTACCGGAATTTCTTTTCTCCGTGCATTGTTACTAAATCTATTAAAAAAGTTTCTGAATAAAGTATTCGTGTTTCAAACTTAAACTTTAAAAGTATTGAAATAAAACTAATATTATTATAAAGAAGTGATGCTTTGAGCATCTGATGATTTGTTGATATTTCTACGATCTTAATCGAATTTTGACAAAATATTTGAAAATTTTAGATCAAATATTTGTTCTGACATTCAAATCTTTCCTCCTTTGATTTTCCTAAAAGAAATTTTGTGTTCTTTTGAAATGATTTTCGAATTTTCGATTAATTTATTGTTCAAAATTTTGCAAAATTTTCTAACTATTCATGTTTTGAGGTTCCTCTTGTTTGAGGATTTTTATTTACGGCTGCCTCGCCGTAACTCTTCTTTTTGAAATTGTATCTGTTTTCATGGGCTTTGGACAAATTCTGGTACTTTTCATCATCAAAATATGTTTGTTACCTTTTTTTCAATTTTTTAATTATTATTATTTATTGTTTTTGTTTTGATGCCTCGTCTATTATGTTTGAACACTCAAACTCCTTTTTTCCGAGTAGCTACCATTGTTAATTTTAAGATTTCCCTAAATTCTTAGAGGCCTTCTGGTGCTGCCATGAATCGTCACCAAGCCTACCTTTTTGAATCCTCTTTTTTTACTGAGAGTTTACGTACGTGCACTTAAGTCAACAGTATTCTCCGGATGCCCCCTGACGGGGGCGGGACGGGGTTGAGCTTTGATACAAATCTTTCCTTCTCTCTGTTTATCGCTGATTTTTCAATTTAAAATAACTAATAAAGTGCTCAAAAATACCTTAAAATAAGGGTTTGTAAACATTTCCACGTCGCGGAACTTTTACTAGTCTCTTGGTTCCCCAGTCATATAAAATTTGTCTGAGATATAAAATTTATTATATGCTCATCACATCATAAATATTAAAAATGCGTAAAACTATGAAACGGAAACTGTAGAAGTAATTGGTAAAAATATGTTCTTTCTCTCCTTTAGATAACTGAAACAAATCAAATTAGTAGTCTGAATTTTTCTGATTGAAAGATTTCAGTCTACATTTAAATCTGCGGCAGGTTGAAAAGACTTCTTGTGAATAATAAATCTGAATTAAAGAAATATTACTCGTATAGATTACTTAAATAAGTATTTTTATTTGCTTTATTCTACAGAAAATATTGAATCATCCATAATTTTGAGTTATAATTCCCTAAAGACGGCAGCACTTGTACAGTGGCTTTTATCATCAGGAATGCGTTGCGAGTCATTGTAAGTTATGCTTTTCCATTGCAATTATTTTGAGTAAAACTCTGCTATATTACTATATTTTTTTTTATCGATTTGTATTTAAATTCGTATGAATGTTATTTGAATTTAATGACTTGATACTATGTTCTTTCTGTTCATAATGAAATATTATTGGAAATTTATTATTTTTAGTTTAATATTAGAGTGCTTTTGTAAAATTAAATTGGAGAGATGTTTATTGCATTTCCTATAAAGGAAAACTTTTTTCCGCCTCTTATAGAAAATTCAATGTATATGATGGTTATCCATTGGAAATTGACATCGTGATTCTGCGTTAATACAAAACTGTCTGAAAGAAGGGAATGTGCAACCTTTGTTAGTGCACCCATAGACTATGTAAAAAGACTGAAGAACCCATAGGTAAAAGTTTATCTTAGCTCCGTTGCTTGTTACCTGGAAACTGTTGTAAATCAAAACAAATTACGAATGTGGATTCCATAGCTGATAGTAGTAGTGTGTGGTTATTTTTAACTAAGAAACGTCCGAAGAAAAATGAAACATTATGTTTATATAAAACATTAAAAACTTGACAAGTGACCTGCAAGTGACATAGTGTGGGTATCTCTATCCTAATTGGTTGTTGGAACGTGATATTTGTTTATGTTAGCAACTGTTCTTTCTATTCTATTTCCAATAAGCCAAGCCCGACAAGTATCAATATTCCCTTTAACCTATATTCTATATTTTTTGACAAAGATTTCAATTCTTTCTATAAATTTTTTATTTTACGCAAAGCCAAGCATGAAAACAAGAGATACATTAAAAAAAAAAAAAAAAACTAATTCTGCATCGAAGTTGGCAGACACGTAAAACAAAAATATATCATGGTTATAATAAAATACTTAAATAAATAATAAATCTAATTTAAATAAAAGACATAGACGAGAAAGAATTGTATTTCAACAAATTTGATATGCGATACTGCACTGTATTTAATTAACTTCAAGGTAATTAACATTTCAACTTGTGTGGAGGAACTTAGCTCAACTTTAACGCTCCCTTTTGCCTGTAAACTGTCACTGGGACTTACGTCATAGGTCACATGTGTGGGTATCAGTGATCTTCTTCTTGAAGTGAAAGTACCCAGTTATGTGTTTAGTTATACCATGAGAGGAAATTTAAGAATACCACACGGCAGCCGAGGAAAAACCATTATGAATCAATCTTATCGAAAGCCATAATCGTAAAGTCATCGTTCTATCGTCATCGATTGCATTTAAATAAATAAAAAAAAACAACAACTTGTGAACAAGGAATCTGACTGAAATAACTAAGAACTCGATCGCATTTCCAACAGAAACAATTGACGGACTTTTCGAATTGGCTGTCTCTGGTTCGGGTTACTTTCGATCCTTGGTGAATGATCAGAAAAATATTTAAATAAAAATATATTTGGTATGAATATAACGAATCTAGAGGTTTAAAGAAACAAAGAAGAATTGTGTTTAAAATTCACAAGTTTTACGAATACAGCTTCCAAAATGTATAATTACTGTGAAATGATGTATAAGCATATTTTACAAATTATGAATGGTTGAATTGAAAGTAATGGAAAAAACCTGATTTTAAATCACAGGCTATTTTCTAAAAAAAATAAAATCCTTTTTTCAAGTCTATGAATTTTAAAATTTATATGCGCTTGATATAATATTTTAAATATTTTTTAGTCCGTAGAATTTAGTAGTATAGCACTTAAAAAAGAAATTTAAAAGAATTAGTTATTATTTTTTTCCTCTAATAGTTTTTTTTCCCTAGCTGTTATTTTTTATCCCTAAGAATATATCCGTAAAACAAAAAAAAGTAGTTAAGGAGTACAAATTTCCATTAAACAAAGCAACAGATTTTTTATTGTTATACAAAAAAAAACTCGGATGTGATGTGTTTTACTTCTAAAATATTAAATTGCATTTTCTCAATATCGTATTTAAAAACAAAGCCACAGTGAAAATTTAAAGTTCTCCTTTATTTTAAAAAATTAAGAAAAAAATTAAACACAACGTTTCGATATAAATTAGAGTTATCTCTCTTTAAGATTATTGTAAACAGAATTATTACAATGCACAATGCTTTCAAACTAAAAAATAATGACAAATAATTTAACCAAACAATTTCAGCAGTTTTGCGATAAAGCAGTTTTTGATATTAACTATCTCTGAAAGCAATATGTTATTCTTGAAATTTTTTTTAGTATCTTTAATTTTGTGTTAGTTTCGTGATGATATGAAGAAGCCGTGATTAAGAAATAACCTTAATATAATTGAGAGGTAGTATATCTTTTTTTTAAAAATTAAATTTGTAAACATAATAAATCGGCATTTCACTTCATTTTCTTAACAGAGGCGAAAGCATTGAAATGTACGTAAATTAAAATGTAACATAAAAAGAGAATAATAAATTCGAAACTTAAAGAAAAATGTTTTGGTAATGCTTGAAATGACCCTAGAAAATTGGCATGTTATAATGTTGCCAAATGGCGATGTGTATTTCAGCAGCTGTTCGAATTTGCGAATAATTTTGTATTTTAAATAGAATTATTAGCCAAAAATGAAAAGCTTAAAATAAAACTAGTGAGAAATGATCGATAGAGGTTCTCGTTTAAATAACTTAAAAATAAAATGTGTAAGGAATTGAGCAAGGCCTTATTCAAATTCAATGTCGAATCCCGTTAAAAATAGAAACTTTTTAGGTTAAAGTGAATTAAACAAATAAATATGTTGAAATATTATCTAAATACGTTACTTAATATGTTATCTTAAAAATAATAGGTATATAAACATTATGAATATCTTAGTTTTTTTTTAAAAGGAAAGGATAAGTAATAATGAAGTCGGGTAAGTTTCTTTAATGTATTATTTTTTTTATAATTAATACATACCTATTATCAACCCTCATAGTTTCTTTAAAACAGTAAAAACGCAATTAAATATTATTTTTGAGATAATTTTACTAAAGCAGTAAAAGAGTAAGTAATGGAGAAATTTAAGATGTTTATAGGTCTAAAACTTTTAAATAAATAAATAAATTATAGAAACAATATAATAACATTTCTAAAGACATCAATATAATAACCTTTTAAATTTTTGGTAAATATATTAATAACCATTACTATACCATTCTTGTAACCCAAACATAATGGCTAACAATTTTACGGCAGACGACAGTCATGCCTATTTATCAAGAATATCCCTATAAATAATGCATTATATCTAAAAATTGTGTTTCAATTACATTATCTTTAAAACAATAAATATGTATGTACATATCATCAGCCACCATTGTTTCTTTTAAACAAAGAAGTGATGATAAGTAATATGACGCTTTTAGTTGTTCTTTTATTGTTAAACACTCAAAAATAAGAAAATAGAAATTTTTCGAAATTTTTAAGCTGATTGTAAATGTATTAATAGTAATTTATCATGAATTTTTGCCCTTAAAAAGCAATAATTAGAATTAAATCGCAAAAGATAGATAAAACTTTTTATCACCATTCTTTCAAAATAATGTATTATCTGTGAAAAGCACATTATCTTTGCCACATTCTCTTCAAAATGATTAATATATCCATATTATCAACAACCATGCTTTCTTTAAAACAAATGAACTTACTATAATATTATAATTATAATGTTATAACCATCTTTAAACAGCCGAGCCAATAATGAACTTACGACTACCAACTCCGTAGCCTTGTAATTTTCAAACCAATCCAGAAGACAAGAGAACTCCTGCATCAAGTGTTGGGAGATATTTGCTTCGTGAAGGTCTTTTTGAGAGAATTAACCCACATTTGTGTTACACGGAGAAGAAAACCACAAAAGTCTCCCACTATTATACTGATGGCAAGAGGACTCCAATCCATGATCCGTCTACCACTGAGAATATTTCAACGTCAGCACCGTAGTTAGTGCGAGCCCTGTGAATTTGAACCAACCAGTCACCGATGAGATTCGAACCTCAGTCATCTCGTTGGGAAGCAAAGGCTCTATCCCATAGCTGAAAGTTATTCTGTAATAAAATTCGAAGTGTTCCTTTATTCCAAAATTCCAAAAAAAAAAAAAAAAAAAAAAAAGAAAAATAACTTTATAGAAAGATATTAAACTATTCGCATTTAAGATCATGGTAAATACATTAATAATTGTAATGCATATGCACAAACACTTATTTATAATTCTTGCAACTTAGTAGAGTCAAATTAAAGAATTTTACCACATAAGACAGTCAAACCTTTTTATCAACAATCTCTCCAAATAATGTTTTATCCTAAAACAAAACGGTTGTAAGTAAAAGTAGCAATAAAAAAAGAAGTTTGTTTTCTTACAAGTTCTAAAAGAGACTAACAAATAAAAGTCTGTTCCAGCGATAAAAAAAAGAGAAAGAAATCTTCTACTTTCTCTAATGCCTTACCTTTTTCTTCTCAAAGCCATTTTTATCTGGCAATAGGTGAAGCATGGAACGCTTATAAGTTCGATCTGTTGCCATTTCTCTTTTTACAAGCTTCACAGCTCATAATTTGTACGACAGATTTTATTTTTATTACATTTTTCAGCTAGTATTTTGTGCTTTTTTTTAGATGAAATTGTAATGGTTAAATCTTCTGAAAAATGTGAGCTGAGTCAAAAGGTATAAAGGAAAAATTATATGACATTTTATATTATTTTGACAGGCATACAGATAAAATAAATATAATAATATAGTTGTTTTATAATAGTTGATGATTTTAGTAGAAATGTTAGGTGACAATCTTCTAAATAATAACTTTGAAACCGTAAGTGTCGGAATAGTTTCAAAATCGTTAATTATTTAAAATTCTATAAATAGATGTTACGCTTATTTATGTTTGGTTGATAAAAGATTTTTGATGAAAGCTCCTGTAACTAAATACCAGGTTTAAGGTGAACTTTCTAAATTATAAACTTTTTGAAAAATTCTCGAAGTACGTTTTCAATTTTGTTAAAATTAAAATAAAAATAATCATTATTTTTTTTTAAAAAAAAAACCCTTCTTTGAAATCTTTTTTTGTATAGGATACACTCTAATTAAAGTTTTTCATTTATAATAATTATTTATTAACTTTATAAAATCATTATTTTAAGAGAGTAGTTATTTACTTGAAAAAAATTTTAATTATACAAATTTGTGTAATTTGGCCTGTTGCAAATTTATGGTTATCTTAATTAAACTGTATTTGCTTTTTTCATAATGAAAGATTTTTTTTATTATTTTTAGAAATAAATTAAGTTTTGAATTTAACTTTTTATTGCTAGTGTCTTCAATGTTCTTCTTGTTTAGTTTAATTCAGAAAAAAAAATTCTCATCAACCTAATATTAAAACTTATTTTAAGCCCAATATGAAAAACAATTACTGAAAACCTATAAATCAAGTATTAACTTCTCTAAAAACAACCAAAATCGAAGCAGATTTTATTGTTTGAATATAAAACAAGTCACCTATCTTGTAAATTTTTAATTTCTTAGTTCAACTCATCTTTTCTTATGTCTTTTACCACATCTATTCAAATGCAGAGAGAACTGTAATATCTAATTTTTAAGCACAATATTAGGGAAGATTGATAACCTTTAATATTACATATTAAATTCAATGAAAACAATCAAAATTGAGACACATTTAAATTATTGTATGTAAAGTTTTCTTCCATACTAAGTACACAGTTTAAAATTTTAAGCCTAATTGTGCTGTAGTAACTTCCAAAATTCTTGAAACTTTTATATGGCTCTCTGCAATTGTACATTGTATTTTTAAACTTCATTACATGGTGCTATAGTTTAATCTGAGTAAAAACATATTTCAATTTTACAATATTTAAAATCCACAAATGGTATCTTCCAAATATTTCGAAAATTTTATATGGCTCTCTGTAATTGTACATTGTATTTTTAAACTTCCTTACATGGTGCTATAGTTTAATCTGAGTAAAAACATGGTTCAATTTTACAATATTTAAAATCCACAAATGGTATCTTCCAAATTTTTTGAAAATTTTATATGGCTCTCTGTAATTGTACGTTGTATTTTTAAACTTTATTACATGGTGCTATAGTTCAATCTGAGTAAAAATATGGTTCAATTTTACAATATTTAAAATCCACAAATGGTATCTGCCAAATTTTTTGAAATTTTTATATGGCTCTCTGTAATTGTACATTGTATTTTTTAAACTTCATTACATGGTACTGTAGTATAATTTGAGGAAAAAAAATGGTTTAATTTGACAACTCATTAAGATTTTAACAAATTTTCTCTACATCAAAGAGTAAGGTATCGATCTTTGCATTCAAAAATGTACTGATACTTCTAGTTGCGTAGTTATAAAAATTAACAAATGAATACTTAAATGCATATATCAACCACGGAATAGTTTAGTATGACTATGTTTTAAATAATATAATTTTTAATATCTTATTATTTTACTTATTAACAAAATATTATCGTTAAATCGATTTAAAGATAAACTTTCAGATAAAAACTGCTACTTTATCGTTGTTTTATTTTTTAAAGCGATCTGGAATCTCATTTTATAAGCATAAGAAATATTCATTCTTATTTTATTCGATGCTGCATCCCCTAACTGACACTTTACTTAATAATTAAATTTACCATTTTTTAAATTACAAAAACATTTGCCCCAGCACAACCCGTTTCATTGTTTACTACGTCAGCTGTAAATGACAGAAAGTTATAACTTCTCTGAAATTTCAAAAATTCAAAGCCAACATTAAATAAAATACGAGTATGAGTATATTCAACACGAGTTTGGTATGTGTTACATATTTCGAAAAAGACGTAGTCAACTTTTTTTTCCCCTTGAGTAATTAATTTTGAAAATTCTTGTTACGTTTGTCAGTTTATAGTGACAAAAATAAAAACAAAATACGCCGATCTCTGAAGAATTCTTCATTATTTCCTGTTATGTTTAAATTTATTATGACTTCAGTTACTAGGGAATTATTTTTATATAATTATTTGTGTCCCATAAAATTTGTGCTCATGCTGCAAATAAATTAAATAAGAAATTTCAGATTTATTCACTATCTTAAATATACTTTTTATTCGAAATAGATAAAAAAAAGCTTTATTATTATCATAAATACAAGTTCAATTTTTTTAAATAAGAACTTATCTATCAGTTAATTTTTTGGTTTATGAGCATCGCTAATTTATAAACATCGTTTTCTAAAATTTTAGTCTATAAAATGTCCATCAAAAATGTTAAAAAATGTTTACGCAGATTTTAGAAAGTTTTTTCGATTTTAGAAACATCTTTTTATATTAAATTTATATGCCTACTAACTGAATACTTGTTCTTTGTACAAGATGAAAACAAAGAAAATAATCAATAAATCAGTACTGAACGAAATCATGTACAAAACTGAAAAACATATTCTATCACAATTAATAAAGTGAAGATAATTCCAATAAGTTTTTTATTTATTATTATATTTTATCATTTCCGGTGCCTTTACTTTACTAGATTAAGAAAAACTATTTTTAGTAGCACATCCAATCAAAATAAAGATGAACTGCATTCAGCTTCATTTGGCATTGCTCGTGATTGACTCATGATTCAACTTATAAGCAACTCGAGGCTAACTCACAAACATAATTTACTACAATCAAACGATTTTCTCCGGTACTTATCCCTTTTGAGGACCTGTATAAAACTCTTTCCAGATTATCTATATTAAATCTGAACAGTATTGATGCAGGTATCAAATATACTGAATTATTGCATTGTATCCATACTCGCATATTTGGAAACTATGAAAACAGCACCAATTATCATAATATCAATAGTGCTTATTGCTAAAATTAATCAAGCCTCACTGGCGTCAATATCATCACGCCGATATTTTACACTTCTCATAAACGAATTGGTACAATTGTTCATTAATTTTGCGAATTAATACATAGCTTATTTCTTTTCTTTATTTTAATTAGCATCTATTACCGAACTTTATCAAACATCATTAGCGTCAATAATAGTATGGCGATTGTTTTTACTCTTTTTCTAAACGAATTTTTACTATTTCCCCATTACTTTTGTTTTTCAGCATTCCGCAACAGGTTTTTGCTCTTGAATTTTAAAACGTTTAAGACAATAGTGGCCCACTTGTTCGCAACTTTACTTAGAGAAACATTGTACAGTAAAACCTCTTTTTGTGCCGTCCTTTTTTATGCGATTCTGTTTTTGTGAGATTGGTTTTGTGCGATTTTATTTTTGTGCGATTTTTTTTTATGCGGTATATGAATCTTAACGGCGTTAGCACCAGTTTATGTTTACTATCAATGTACATATACATGTTGTGGACGAACTCTGATTACGTGGCCTCCTTGATAACGATGTATCTGGACTTCGCGATGCTCTGTTCATTTATTTTAAAAAATCTCCTGACAAGGCAGAGCCAGTTACGTACATATTGTCGCTCGACGCGAGAACAGTATACGCTTCGTATTCAGAGTTTTATACACGATTCACGTGATTAAGGATTCATTTTATAGTGAGATTAAAGATAAATAAATTAGTTACTTTTGTTTCTATTTATATGTAGTTTTAATGATTTTTATTTTATTTTTAGACATAAGTACTCTTTTAAAATGAATAATTATAGCCAAAAGAAAGTGAAAAGGCTGACGATTCCACTATTTAATGTATAATTTGAAAACTTCTCCAGGTATATGTATAATGAAGAATTAAATATTTTTAAAATTTCTTTAGGTCTAATTTAATTATTTCATTCAATTGAAAGCATTCTCTCATCTATTTCATAAATCATTGATGTATTTTCTAAGTCCGATTTTTTTATGCGGTCCCTATCAACCGCATAAAAAAAGTTTTAGGTAGTATATCGTACAAACTTGTTTATTACATGTAAGAATTTATAAAATTTTCGAATTTTTCTTTGTGCGATTTCTTTTATGCGGTCCCTATCCACCGCACAAAAAAAGGTTTTACGTATTTCTAAAGGAAGGTAATAATCCAATAGTATCAATTTGATGATAAAATATAATCACTTTTTTAATTAAGAGAATTGTTTAAAAGCGTAAAATAATTTTTGAAAAGCAAGAACAAGTAAACAAGCACAGAAAATAATTTTAAAATGATTTGAGATAAAGGTAAAATTATCGTGCAATAAGCAAATTTGTAACGAGAATTTAAACGGACGGTTTAGCTGACAAAGCAATTATAAACATATAAACATTCAAATATACGGTATAAGTCCGAAAATAAAGGATGTGCAGTGCATGGGCGCAGCACTGTAACGGGTGTTTACAGTGCTATCTATGTCTAAACACGCACTTGCTATAGGAATAACGCAGCTTCTTTCGCCTTTTTCTGTTTTTTTTTTTTTTTTTTTAACACAAAAATGATTAGGATTTCAGAAGATTCCCTTTTCTATTAACATGAATGATTGTTAGTTACTTAGAGATTTTATTTTATTTTATAACTGTAGTTGAACAGCAGACCTAATTTAGGGTTTAGGACTATTAGTGTTCAGCAGTGTAGCCTTGTAACTTTGAATCTAATCCAGAAGACAAAGGAACTCATGCATCAAATATTTTATTTTATTTTATAACCGTCGTTGAACAGCCGACCCCATTTCATGGGTTTACGACTACTAATGTTCAACTCCGTAGCCTTGTAATTTTGAACCAATCCTGAAGACAAGGAAACTCCTGGATCAGTACCCCCAGAGGTATTGATTTGTTATGGGAACATGGAGGACTTTGAGACTCGACAGATTTAACGTGCATCAGTCACCATTTACTACACGGGGAGTCTTCGGCCGGCGAGGATCGAACCCACGACCTCTTGGATATGGGCCCAGCGCCCTACCGACCAGGCTATCCCGGCCCTTATGCATCAAATATTGTGAGAAATTTGCCACCGTGGAGGACTCGTTGTACGGACTCATGTGTTGCATGGAGAGGAAAATCACGAAAATCTACAACGGTTAGCCTGACGGCAGGGGGACTCTGACCCATGATATACCACTGAGGATATTTTGCGTTAGCACTGTGGTTGATGCGAGCCGGATGCGGAATTCATATCGATCAGCCATCGCTGGGAATTGAACCCGGTTCGAAAGCGAACGCTCTATCCTCTGAGCCATCGCGGCTCTTTTGTTAATGATTATAGTTGAAGTTGTCTTATCTGTTTCCACTGGTTTGTTCTTATCCGGTAAACCTGGGACTGTCGGCTTTACTATAGTTTACCAAGCACTTTTTTTATCTGAGACATAATCTTTATTAGTATCTTTAGTAGGAGATGTTTGAATTCATTTTAACATTCTAACAAGAAGCCTGACAGGTAACCGAGAGGTCAGTGTGCCTGACTGCGTAGTCAATGGTTGAGGGGTCGAATCTGACTCCGGAAAGGGTGTTTCTTTATGTGTGCTGTTCTTTGTTGAGTGATGTGTGAATGTGGCCCATCCTATGATCGGGTAGTGTGTATTGGGTAATGTTACTCCCCTTCATGTTGTTGTTGTTGTAGTTCATTTACGTCACCCTAAAGCTGCACAATGGGCTATTAGCGACGGTCTGGAAAACATCCCTGGTTGATCCGAAGACATGCCATCACAATTTTGATCCTCTGCAGAGGGTATGGCACCCCCCTTCAGTAGCCCGATGACCTACAAGCGAAGTCTAGCACTTTACGGTAGAACAGTTTAACGATGACCAATACCACACACCCTCTGTCCCTACGCAGATTGATCCAAGCTGTCACCCACCCGCAAACTGACCGCAGCCAGTGATTCTTGACTTCGATGATCTGCTGGGAACCATGTCTTAACGATCAGTCCACTGCGGGACTACTGACCTCCATGACTTCGGTTCACAGGAGCTCACCAGGTAACGTTAAATAAGCAGTAGTTCCGGCATCTTTCGAGACGAAGAACAAAACGTTCAGTGCTTGCCGTTAGAAAAAAAAACAAAACATTTTTACAAGATCAAGTTATTTCTGAGCGACATTGTTCGACTGTCTTAAGTTCCGAGGCTGGTACATCCAACCTCTGAACTTAAGACCGTCACCCGTGAGCATATCATCAAAAATCGCTAATTTCCTTAATGTCTTTCTCCGCGCAGGTTGTCAGGGTATCAAAGCAGTGGAACCATGCCCTCTGCAGAGGATCAAAAATTGCAATGACATGTCTTCGGATCATCCTCAGAGATGTTTCCCAGATTGTCGCCAATAGCCCATTGTGCAGCTCTAGTGCGACGTAAATAAAATACCTACCTACCTCCTAGTTCAATATAATTTTTTTAAAAATTCTACAGCATTTTTATAAATCAGGAGCAATATCTCTAAGATGGAGTGGTGTTTGAGAATACTATCAGGGAGAAAACATTACATTCATTTCTCCACCAGAACATCGAGAAGGTGGTCTCCCTGGGTGAGCGGTATCACCCACCAAACGCTGTGCAAAGCATGGAGGTGGCGGGTTCGAATCCCGCCGTTACCCTGGATGTTTTATTCGTGATGTCCTTCTCTGAATTATTCTATTTGTCTTTCTGCTTGACGGATGTTTACAACACTAAATTGAACACACAATCCCGCAAATGTATGTAATTCCAACAAATAAATAAGTATTGAGTAGTTTATGAGATCCTGGTTCATGAGATCTAAGCTTTGTGCGAAATATACGATTTCAGGCTCTAAAATGTGCAAGATCATTAAATTGTGGTCAAGACAAATCTCTCTTCAGAGCTTTATCAGGATCTTAGCGTAACAGGCAATTATCACAGAAAAATAATTAATTCGTTTAATCGTTACAAAATGTACTTTAATTGAAGTTAGCCGTTTGTAAGATATTATTGTTTGGGCAAATATCTAAAGACCTAAATAAATAAACATGAAAAGACCTAAATAACTTTATATAAGTGTTGGTATTACTACTGTATATGGGAATAGCTAGATTGTTTTTCTATAGTTTCGGGATATTGCTATTGAGTGTGTGAAATACTTTACATTTATTGTTACCTTCTAGTATCCACTAGTATTGTAAGGTAAGTAGATACTTGTTGATTATAAATATTTCTAATATTCTTGGAATATTTCGATAACAAAGTTTTTTCTTTATAAAATATTGGATACTTGTACGTCTAAACCTAGTTTTTTTGTTGAAAAACCAAGATGTGAATGCGATTTTTTTTTTAAACATGCCACTAAAACCAACTTTGGAATTAGTATTTAAATAAACGTTACTTTAAGGGCCTACATGTTTACTCAACTGTTATCTTAAACTTTTAAAATTATTTTTTTAAATGAATATGCTGATAACTATGAAAAACCACTGTCTCATTCCTTAATATATTCAATGTCAATATATATACTAAATTTTAAATAATTACATACACTTTTATCAAATAATAATATTATTTAATCATTGTATATTTATTTGAAGATTACCGAATCATTGATTTAACATTACGTTCTCAAAGTTGAAATTTAACAAAGTATATTTATTATTTTATTTAAGTGAAGCTATAATAAACACACTTAGTCCTTTAAATCGAATTGTATATAATTGATTAAAATTGCAAAACATATTTTAAGTGATATTACTTAATGAAAAAGTGTAAAGCTTCATTTGGAAGTGACTATGGTGCTTAATACAAAAATATCTTTATATTATAGTTCAGTACTCAATTAAAAATAAAAGCAAATGTATTAAGAACAGTTGGCCTGACTGAAAGTGTAAGTATAAATTGAATGTTAGCAATACAATCAAGGGTTTGCAACAAAAGTTTTCTTACATTTATTTTGTTTCTACTTAATTTTTCTGATATACTCACAGGTAATTACGATGGTTTTTAAAATTCTATAAAAGGCAGAAGCGAAACAATAAAAATTCTAATCGTCAGAACTTCTCTCAAATATTTAACTTCTAAAACCATGAAGAAACTTAAACCATTCTTTCGCTGTCATATTAAAGTATCGGCAGCTGTTGTCAACCCCCTTTTTTTCTTACCCACCCTTGAGTGGTGCTGTTCCCATATGGTATCCCTGTTTCGCGCCAAAGGAATCACGGCAAGAAGTGTAAGTTGGCGCTAGAAACTGTTTCTGCATCAACGGTTCTTGGAACCAAAAGAGCGCAGCCACTGAAGCAAGAATCGGGGAAAAGGAAGTAAATAACAGTGAAGTTAAGAAGAAAGAAGTAACAGTTCTCATTGTTGAGAAAGGGGGTTGGTGGGAGTGAGGAATTCGACGAATTGATCCACAATTTCCAGTGTTGTGTATGTGTGCTCCCGAAAAAGCATAAAACCACAAGTGTGAAGCTCCTCCCAGATATTGACTCCTAGAATGTACTGCAAACTTGCCATTGTTCAGTTTTTTTTGGTTCAAAAACTTTCTTTTTTTTTTTTTTTTGGACTGATTTTTCCGATAGCATTTTATTTCGGCTTTAAATTCAGAGAATTGATGATTTGTTCATCGTTTCGTACAGAAAACGAATAGCGAGTTAGGAAAGCTTTCATATAAGAGCATTGTGTATAAGAACGTTCTTTTATGTATTGCGTTTTTAAATATTCAGCATCTCCTTAAAAAGAGAAAAGTTTATGATTAATAGAATTAGAGCAAAAAGAACATTGATTTTTTAATTCTTTAGTTTATAGATTTTGAATATTCGCAATTAAATTTCCTGAAATTTTTTTTATTTATTTTAAAATTGTTTCTGTTTGATTGATTTCGTAAATCTGCAAAATTATTTAAAAGTTTCATTGGTCATGCATGCTGTTTTATTTTACATATATTTCCTAGTTATTTTTAAATAAGCATACGAAAATTGAAAAATGAAATTTGAAAAAAAAAAATAAATAAATAAAATGCTAAGATTGTTGAAAAAAATTAAAATTGCTAACCAATTCGTATTACATTTAAGTATTTTAAGTATAGCCCATTAATATGCATGATCGGAGATAAATTGATGTTTGGTACATTGCAGGTAAATATCTGAAAATCTACTGTGAAGGTGCGAAAAGAAGTCTGTATAATTTTTGTTAAGTTTGAAATGGTCGAAAAAGTCATGTAAACGAAATGCTAACTGCAAAAATTAAGATTTTGAAGGGAAGAAAAAGTTCTCAGAACTATATTTACTAAAATATTTGATGAATGCAAATAAATTTTTTAACGCGTATTTGAGATGCTCTTCTCACTTGTATTCTTGACCTCGAAATTAATTACTTTTGAGTTTGATTTAAAAAAATGGCAACAATACGAAATAATGTAATTCCATTTCTTTTGAAATGACGACTGGGTTTTCGTGTATTTAGATACTATATAATTTTTTCGAAAGACAGATTTTTTAAGGTTTATTATGAAGGTTAAAATTTGATGAGAGTTTTCACGCTGAAATATCGGGGGAAAAACTACGGTATGTTTGCCATGATTCCAAGGATTTGATCAACTGCAACAATGAAGCATCTATTAGAATAAGCGGGTTTAAGACAAGCAAAATCAAGGTTAAACGATAGCTCTTTTAGTTTATTCTACAATTTAATATTAAGTTAAGCTTTAAAAAAGAAAAAAAAACTAGTTTAGTTTTGTTTAGCTCGTGGAATTATGCCTGAATTATCCATACAATTATCTTTAGTTAATCATGTCTTTCTAATATATATTCAAATCTTCCGGTAACAATCTAACTCTAATCAATAAAGGATAGGATGGAAATGAATGCAGCGATAATGATGCAAGATTCAGAATTTGCTGCAATTTTAAACGATATTACTTAACAATGAAAACAAATTTAAAGCAGTGTTATTAACAAAGTTCGGAAGAAAAAAAAAGATTTAAATAATGCCCACAATATATACAATAAGAGTAAAGATGAACTGAAAATCACCCTGTCTCCAATCAATAAAGGATCGGATTGAATTGAATGCAGTAACTGCATAGGATTTGAAATTGATTTTATTGTTGCCAATTTAAAATGGTATCTCAGACTTAAGAAAAATAAGCACTAATATGAACAAAGCCTAAGGAAAAAAAAAAGAAGTACAACAGTATAAAAAGAAATATCACTTAAGCCCAGAGCCATAAAATCCCTCTTTACTGGGAGAAAATAAATTTCGATGGGGTAATTATTAGTAGGGTATAATGTAGCACAGTTCATTAACAACATTATGTGCCATAATCTCTTCTTAAAACTTTTTTAATCTCCTTAATATAAATCTTACACCATACCGCTAATTTTTTCATAAACCTTTATAAAATTTTACATTTAAATCTCAGGAGAATATTTCATAATTCAATGTTCACTTGAAAAATTTAAATTAGTAAATAAATAATAAAACAATTTAGTACTTATAGCACATCACAGTGGTATTTTTTTGTTCAAGGTGGTATTGGAGAATAATATCCCATAATTCGAGACAAACCGAAAGATAATGGCAAAATGCTTTTTAGACCAACTAGTACTCATCGATCTGAGTTTAGATGACCTTCAACTCCTCCACCCTCCTGATTATAGCCCTATTCTTTTCCTATAGCCCTATTCTTGTGCTTTAATATTTGTGACGTCGATGCACTCATATAGAGTACTAACCTATTTTCAGGCTGATTGGAAATCAAATATCAAATACTATATTATTTTAACTTAGCACTAATTAGTACTATTATAATTTTTAGAATACTTTCACATCAATCAATATCTTTTAGTACATCTAGTGTTTTTAATGTGTTGAAAATATTAAGTAGAACCTAAGCACTATTTTAAACCACTGTCCCATCACGGCTTCTATATTTTAATGTAACATATAATATTTTCAAGTTTAATTAAAATAAAATAATCTAGTGTAAAATCCTTCATTTATTAAATTTAGAATTAAATAATATAAATCATTTTGCATTATATTTTCACAACAATAAATGAGAGAAAAATTATTAACAATATTTATTACTATATTCAATGTTTCAGATATATTGAAAATATTAAATCGAGTATAAACAATCCAATTTCAATAGCAATATAACGCAAAAGGCTAGTTGCAATATTTTTATATCCCCTTCCATTTAATATAGTGTAACGAAATACGTTTCAGAACTACTTTGTTTAGCTTACTTCCGGAATTATACCTATTCATGCATACAGAATTGACTTTAACACTGTTCTTCCAACGCATATTCAAATATGATAATATTTTTAGTGTATTGAAAATATTAAATTTAACCTGAGCTGTTGCCATACAATTTTAATTGAAGTTGCGACACAGGAAGTTCGTTGCAATGTTTACTTAAATCCCTTTTAATTTAATCTACTGCAATGAGCCTAATATTTTAAGACACTGTCCTATCGCGGCTCTATATTTCAATATTATACTACTTCGGAGCTTAATTAAAATACAATATTCTAATATAATGTCTAATATTATTTTAGTTTAGAATTTATTATGATTTTAAATAATATTATTTTCACAATAATAAATGAGCGAAACATTCTGCGCAATATTTATTTCTGCATCCAATGTTTCAAACATATTGAAATTATTAAGTTGAGCATAAACAATCCAAATTAATGGCAATATAACGTAAGAAGCTAGTTGCAATATTTATATGTCCTCTTCCATTCAATCTAGTGCTACAAATTATGTTCCAGAACTACTTTGTTTAGCTTCCTTTCGGAATTATACCTATCCATGCATACAGAATTGACTTTAACCCTGTTCTTCCTATGCATATTCAAATCTGATGGCAATTTCCTAACTTTAATCAGTAGTAGAACATAATGTAGTAAGTTTCACTGCCAGCATAACATTGATTATGTGTGGGGCAACACCACCCTCCCCCAGACAGCCTATTCTTCCCAACAAACCTTTTAAGGGGTGGAGTCGGTGAAGGGTTAAGCTTTTAGCCCTTAACCCCTCACCATACCTCAACCTCCATTTATATATAAACTTTTGCCAAGGGCTAAGTTAGAAGAATCTTTCATATCCCCCAACCCCCACTTCAACCATTTAATTGATCGATATAATTGTATTGATTTTGTCGCCCGTCTATTCCCTGCGGCTGTTGACTTTGCTAAGACGACGTTGAAGTGAATGTATCGGACATATTTAATTTACCTTCAGCTTGCTATATCTGAGGACATTAAATATGCTCACCGTGGTTTTTATTTGTCGGAGAACTAGAATGGTTCAAAAGTTTTGAAAATTCGATTTTCAATTCTGATTTTGGTTGTCAGATTTGGAATAAATTGGATCATCGTGAATAAATAAAAATTTTATTATTAATTTTTAAATTCGAACTGGATTTGTTTGTTCTAGTTTATGTTTATCAGATAAAATATAGTAAGAATTTTTTTTTTGATTTTTTGTGGCTTTTAAAATAGTTAAGCCTTTGAATAATCAATTAAAATGATTTTTATATTTTGTATGTAACTGTTTAAATAAAGTGTTAGTGCTTAACAGGAAAAAAATTCAATATTTTTTAAAACAAAAATATCATAACATTGCGTTAAAAAGTTTTTTAGCATTACATATTCTAAAAAAAAAATTATAATTTTTTTTTCTTCTTTAGAATCAATATGTTATTTATAAGGAAAAAGAAATATCGAAAAGGAATTTTTGGACTAGTTAGCGGTATTTTAATGCCTTTGCAACACTAAAGCATTTCGAATTGCAAACTATTCCTTTAATGATTTAATTCTATATCATTTAGGGTAATAATCTAACCTCTAAATAATGTCAAATCTTAGAAATGACTGGAACCGATAAATTAAATACTAATAAAATAGACCGAAATTTAATGGTTGAAACTACGAATTTAACGATGCTCGACAAAATTTCTATGTTTAAGAACGATTTTTTCAGAAACTGATTATGAACATGTTTTGCAAAAAATCATTAATGTGAACATAATTGCTTAAAAAAAATAAACGTATATTTTCTTTGGAAAAAAGTCTTAATTAGCCTAATTTCTTTGGAAATAATTTTAAACCTAAAATTATTTTACCAAATATTAGGCAAGATTAATTACTTTCTCCCGCTTACTTACTCAGTTATTCCTTTAAGTGAAATTTTAGAGTTCGACAAAATGTACAGTACGGAAAAAAAAAAAAAAAAATCTGAGTAACTTTTGATCTAATGATTCATTTTTCACGTACTAGGACTTTTTCCTAATGGATTCAGAAGGTTACTTCAAATATGCAAATTAATTAGTGCACATTGTAAGAAATTCTGTATTAATATACAATCAAAAGTACAAGCACATTAAGTGCTGGTAATTTTCTTTTTATCGTAAAATCCATTTTTACAGGAACATGCTAACGAACAAAATTCTTTTGACAAATTTTTTACATTAATAATTACAGTAAAATCACTGTATAACTTTGATTTAGTAAATATCACTGTAAACGGGATAATATTTTACGGTAACAATGGATTTTACCTATAATCAAAGTAACAATCATCTCATACCGCAATTTGATGCGGAGTTTTTTTCAGTTTATACAATACTTTAAGTTATGAAATCAGACCCAAATTTCTACTTTCTCTGAAGAAACATGCCTTTTTTCCACAGATTATTATTTATGACTCTCAAAATACAGTAGGTATCCACAATCTGGGAAAATGTGGTCCCTATAGTTTGGTCTGGAGGCAGTCCAAAGTTTGGACCCCTTATTTTTAATTTTGGGTTTTGCAATGTTTTCTATACCTTGGGAATTTCTTAAGCGCTTCGAAAAAGTTTTGCATTAAAATTCATAAAATTCATTCAAGAAATTTTTTTAATAATTACTTAATTTTTTATTATGTTATTTTAAAATAGTCGAAAAAGTTTGAATTATAAAATATAAAAATTTTCGAATGATTTTAAAGACTGTAATTTTATAAGGAAAAATAGAAAATTTGAGCAAATTTGGTCAATTAGTGCTCGAGAAATTGAATTTTAAAATTGTATATTTAAAATTAATTAATTCATTTCATCAATTTTGTTGTACTGTTTATTTAAAGGAGTTGCTATTATGGCATTTATTTTAGATATATCGTATTATTTGTTCATTTACTTTTAATAGGAAGGTTTTTCTGAAAGTTAAACATACTTAATTTAAATGCGCAAATAATGATTCTTTTAGATATTAAAATATATATTATTAGATAGAAATTACATATCTAATTCACCTTATTTTTAATGTCCTAGTACATTTTTTTCAGCATTCGATAGAGAGAGAAATTATCAGTCAATTTTCTCAGAAATTTGTTTCGCATCAAAAATATATAGTATATATTTATTCAAAATTATAAGACAGCTTTGATATACTATTTCTGTAAAAAAATTCTGGTTTGTGAGTAAGTTTAGAAATGTTTTATTATTAGTACTAGAGAGCAGAAAACTTTCATTTCAAACGTTGGAATAAATTTTCCTCAGAAAATAAATTAAAGCATAAGAGTTGTGTTGACAAAATGAAACACCAAGTTTTTAACCAAATTACTGAAATAGTTTGAATTTTTTTTTTTATCAAATATATATGCAAAAACAATCCTAGCTAAAATGGTAAATGCTTTCTATTTTTTATTATTTTCTTTTAAATCAGTTTTGTGAAAGAGTTTATTGAAGTAAAAGAAACTCACAAAATCGATGACGGTGGTATTTGAGTTTGTATTTTAATGTTTCTATTTAATGAACACTTTTGGCACTGCATGTAAAATGAAAGAAACATTCTAAATAACATATGTCTTAATAGTCGGATTTCCCCATACTAAGGTAATATCTTCAATACTGAAAGAAACAAGCTGAGATATACTAAATAATTAGCAAAAATGACAATTGAAGTTGCGAAATTTGAAGAACTTACTTTTAAAGGTAATGTTTTATAAACTTAGTTTGTTAGAATACCTTTATGTAGGTGAAATTTATATTGTATCATAATTGTATGCAGGTAAATTTTTTTTAAAATTAAGACACAAGTGTTTTAAAAACATAACTTTAATGAATTTTGTCTTAATCTTCAAATATTCACATACTAAGGTAATGTCTTCAAGGTTTGAAAAAACATGCTGAGGTATATTAAATAATTGGTGCAAATAACAATTAAAGTTACGAAATTAGGAAAACTTAATTTTAAAGGTTACATTTTGAGACTTTAGTTTGTTAGAATAAATTTATGTCGGTAAAATTTATCGAAATTGTATGCAGGTTAATATTTTCAAAGTTAAGACATAAGTGTTTTAAAAACATGATTTTAATGACTTTTGTCTTAGTCTTATAATTTTCACATACTAATTTTAAATACTTTTAATGTTCAAGGTTTGAAAAAAAAAATGCCGAGGTATATTAAATAATTAGCACAAATAACAATTAAAGTTACGAAATTAGAAAAACTTAATTCCTTTAAGGTACATTTTTAAAAACTTAATTTGATAGAATAATTTGATGTGGGTAAAATTTATGTTGCATTATAATTGTGCGTAAGTTAATTCTTTTAAAACAAAGACAGAAGTTATTTGAAAACTTAACTACTAACTCTAAATGTTGGTATTATGACGTTATTTTTAAACTTTATCGGCAACAAAATCTTTGAAAGCAATATTACATTTTTGAAGCATTGAATTAACCCTTTGCTTGCTACTGCATTTTGATTCAAAATGCTAACAAACGCAAGCTTGCATCATTTGTAATAACTTCGTAATATGCTAAAAATTGGTACATCATTTTTATACTATCTCAAAAAAGATTAGTTTAAATTAGAACCAAAATTAGTTACAGCCTTAATAGGATTCAAATTTTAACCTTGTTTCTGTTTCAGTAAGGTCGTAATATCATGCAATATTGCAACTCTAATATTATTTTACCCGGAAATATGGTAGCTAGGAAATCGCAGCACCATATAAAGGTTGCAGCAAATTTGCATAATACGATTCGAAATAATTTGCCGGATATGATTCGGAATAATTAAAGTCGAACTTAAATAATTTTTTTTTTAGGAGGCGTGTATGTTAAAATACTTGCTAATGCTTGTTATGCAAGTAGGGCATCTTTTATGAGTAAAATCTTGCAACATTCAGTCATAATTTTAATATTTTGAACTATAATACGATGCAAATTTGATACGATTTTACACTAAAACAAAAAGTATGGTCAATATTACCAGAATATAGAAAAATGCACCGTGTTTCTAGCACTATGGGAACACCAAAAAAGACATTAAATTTCACAAAAGCGCTTTGGTAATGATTTTGGTAAAATTAACAATAAAATAGTTTCATAATAAGCGCTAAAATTTGGTAAATGTGTCAAAATTTAGTCATTTTATCATAATACTTTAAAGCATAATGGCTATAATATTATACATTGGCTATATTTCATAAAAATTTGTTATACAAATTATAATTAACATTATATTAAAACACATATAGTTAAAATTTTACAAAATTGAAAATTAAATTTAAACGAACAAATTATAAAAATAATTTGTATATTTAAAATATTTGTATATGTTATATAAAATATTTGTATTTTTTACTAAATGTAGGGTGGGGTAATACGAACTGTAATTTTGAAAACCTGTACTGTAATTTTGGGGTAATTCGAACTGTAATTTTGAACTGTAATTTTTATATATATATATATATATATATATATATATATATATATATATATATATATATATATATATATATATATATATATATATATATATATATTATTTTCTATGTATGTGGCAATAAGAATTATAATATTTTTAAAACCAGAATTTCCGTTTTATGAATTGAAAAATTACCAAACAAATATTTTAAATGCCATATATTTTGATTAAATTAACCAGAAATATGGTTATATTTTATCAAAAATTCCATTACCATACAATATGTTAATTTTGCCAGTATTTTTTTCCTGTGTAATAAAAGAATAAATTGAGTTATACTTACAGTCAAATTGAAACATAGCATCCTATTATCAGATTTCTGAAGTTTGATAAGAATCTTCAATAGAAACACAATATATAAATAGTACGAAGGTAATGAATATATAATATATAAATGTACGAAGGTAATGAATTTTTTTTTTTGCTTCATTTTAATAATTATTATTGAATTAAGAGAAACTTGTGTGAATTTATGTTATGCAAAATCATTAAATAAATACATAAAATGTGTCCGAGATCTTTTTTCTGTTGCATAAACGAATCCTTAAAAAATAGTTAAGCCTATTACCTCTTAGAGAAGAACTGTACACATTATTTTGCTACGTAAAAAAAAAGGTATTATCTTCTTACATTTGGAAGTATTACAGGGAAGACTAATTTTAAGTTTCTTAAAAAAAAAAAAAAAATAAAAAAGGTACGAATTTGAAATTTTTTTGGCCAATCCTAAGTTAAAGAATAGATACGATTATGCCGATGCACTACTGATGCCAATACTTGACAACTAATAAAAGGGAAGCGTTTAAAAATTAAATGAAAATTCTTGCTACCCTGAAATGAAGATAATTTACTATGTAATCAACTTTATTAGAAATTATTGATTAAAACCTAAATAATGGCATCATTACGCATCTATAGGTGAAAACAAGGTTTTTATATGGATACTTAAGTGAATTAAACTAATGCATATTAAATAATCTTTCACCCGGTGTTGAAATTATTTTTCCGAAAAAAATTATAGCTTTTTTTATAAAATATGTCGGAAAAAACTAATTTTATTTAATTCGCGAACTAGCTTTTTGCTGAGTTACGTAGGAAGTTTAATTTAACTTCGTTTTAAAAATTTCTACCAAATTAACTCATTTTCTCTTAATGGCTAAATTATGCTATCTCATTGTTTAAAGAACTCTTCGGTACATAAGCATGATTATTCCTAAGCGAATTTAAAAGGTGCACTTAAACGAGGCGTAGCTACCTCAAATTAAGAGTAAATTAGGAATTTAATGCTGAAAACGTTTTTCTTTTTATGTTGAATTATAATTTTCACTTATATTTCCAGTGAAAATTATCTCCATTTACCTTAAATGTGTTTTTATTTTTTTATATGTAGATACTGAGTCAGTGTTTTAAGAGTATATTTCGGAAAAAAATATTAAAAAAATAAAAATCATAAAAGTAGTCATTACCATAAATGAGCATAATGCTTTGCTAATGCAAATGTATTTTTTTTAAAGTACATATGTAAAATAATTTAATTTTATAATATTATGCATTTTTAGATCTTAAATATTTATGTAAAAATAAAAATCCTAAATTTAAATTTTTTTTTTCTTTCTAAAAGGTAATTTTAAAATTAGATGTTTAAAATATTAAAAACTACAGATTAAATAATTTAGATTTAGTAGGATTTTTTAATTTATTTATAATTTAATTTAATAATAAATAGTTCAGATTATACTACAAGATGAATCAAAATACAATCTAGAATTAATTTTGATATAAGAAACTGTTTTTGTTTAATTAACATTTTTTAATTTTTATCGATTTATTAAGTAAGCCCTATGAGGTAATGTACAAAGTACAGTAAAACTTGTGTAAGTTGACCACTTGTGGTGCATTGTCTTAGTGGTCAACTTAGACAAGTGGTCAACTTATAGAGGGGGCGGTTGACAGGTTTCACTGTATATAGGAAAAATTCCGTTCTTGATAATTGAGGTCAACTTATGCAGGTGCCCAACTTACAAGGGTGGTCAACTTGACAGGTTTCACTGTATTTACATAACTATCTAATGGGACAGAATATTAAGGAAAAGAAGGGGGAGCTGCTGTCACATACGAACTCTATTTTATAACCGGAGTTGAATCACTCACTCATTTTTTGGGTCTATGACTATCAATATTCATCTTCGAAAACAGAAGATAGGAGAACTCCTGGACTAAGCAATGGTATAAACCTACCTTTAAGGAGGACATTTTGATGGAACTCTCATTTACGATACATTTACTATGTGAGCCGAGAGCAGAATTCATATCAACGAGCTATCTCTGGTTTTCGAACCTCGGTTACCTAATCAGGAGGCGAGCGCTCTATCCTATGAACCAACACTTCTTATACACTTCTTCTTCTTATAAAAAATTCCGGATTTCAAATTGTGGTAAAATCCTTTCCTACCAGAAAAAGTCATGGAACAAAAAACCTGACAAACCGTAATTTCTACCATAATAATTACCGCAAGTCTAGTTAAATAAATATTACTGTAATATTACCGTATCTAGATTTGGGGTATAAATTATAATAAAAATTGCTCTAGTTAAATAAATAGTACTTAATCATTCTAGTTAAATAAACATTATTGTAATAATTAAGGTAAAATATTTTATGCTGAAAATGGATTTTATGGTGAAATGGACTCTACGGATGATGCCAGCAAGTGCTGGTATTTTATACCGTAATTGGATGCTGGATTTTTTACTGTTTTCACAGTTCTTTGTTGAAATTTTAAATCTTGAGCTCGTTGGTAATACTTCCAAAAGACCGATTTAAAACGCATGATCACGGCGGCGAATTTTGATCACCAAAGCGATTACCCAATTAGGATATTATTCAAAAATAGTATACTCGCCAATCTCTAACCTCCATTATATTTCGTTTTGAATTGCTTATCAATGTGAGAGAGCGAAACACCACACCCTCATTCGATACTTATATGTTTTAGCCTAACTTTGTTTGTATACTCTTTTTAAACTTGAGTTCTAAAAGTATTCAACATATACATCTTATAAAATCTTTGATTTACATTCGCTGCAGTTTGATTTGACATTTGAAACAAGTAATTTAGAGAATTTACCTATATGCCCGACAGACTTAAATTCCTTATTCTAATAAAAATATTTAAAATGCATCAAAACCAAAGAAAAGGATGAGAAAAGGAAAAAAAAATTAAATCTGGTTGATCTTCGATAAAACTGCGATAATGAAGCTTCGAACAATTATTTCGTCCATATAAAGAAACTCTTATTTCTCCTTTATCGAGGACATATGGATTTCTTCAAAAAATATTACACATAACACTACATAATGATGTACACAATTAATTACGAAATGCATCACAAAAATATTTTGTGTAAAAAGAGTACTTAATCATTGCTTGTATCCATACCAGGGGTGCCTACTTAAATTGCAGACGAACAAATCCTGTCATCATCCCGTTACACAGGGGGAAAGATATAAACAGATAATAAACCTGCTGAAGAACTGTTAAATATAACGCACAGTGAGGTAGAAATTTTCTATAATTTGTACAAGTTCATGTTTCAACGAAAATTACGAGATTTAAAGACGGAATTATTGTCAAAAGTTATACCTGCATCATTGTACCTTACAGTGGAAATGATCTTAAAATCAAGAAAAATGTTGAAAAACTGGAAGGATGCCATAGTTTATCTAGAAAAAGTTATTATATTCTAACTTTAACCTGGAATACTTTTTACATATAATTTATCGTTGAAGCTGAATTTTAATTTAGAGAATGCATTTTATTTAGTGCAGTATCTACCTAGAAAAAAGGGAGCAATGTGTATTCAGAATGCACTTAACTCGCAGAGGGGTGAGGATGCAGTATTCTTCATGTATCTGAAAGTTCACATTTTGTGAAAAATCAAATATTTACGTGACGAAATATAAATCTAAAAAAAAATTAATTAATTCTTCGACACTTATGAGACACCGGTGTCCTTTTAATAGTTTTTCTACTGACGCTCTAATTATAAGCCAAAGACAAATTTTTCATTGTTTAAAGATATTTTTTTATAATTTTTAATTATAAAAAATAGTCTAGTAGTTAAAAAAAAATCTGTTAGATTACTTTATTTGTATTAAATTAAGAAATTATTTGTATTAAAAGAAATAGTCTGATTTTTTTTCCTTTCTTATTTTCAAATTTATCAATTATTGATTTTGTAAATTAAAAAAAAAAAAAATCAAAGATGAATCACTGTTTCTCTTAAATTTAAATAACTGCAAATAAGTGTGAATTTGGAAACAAAATATTGTTTGGAAGAGAGCCGTGTTTGGAAGAGTTTACGTTTAACGCAGAAAAAACGCCGTTTCATGTTGAATTTTATAACTATTATTAAGATGCTAAATATAATATTTTTTACTTATTTTGAATTAAATTCAAAATAATAAAAAATAATTATTAATATTTAATAAAAACTATTCGTCAAAAGTTTAAACTGGCTGAATCACCAAATGCAAGAGTTTTATTTCTGAAAATGTGTTGCTTTGAAATTATATAACAAATCTATAGTTTATGTTTGACATCTGATTGTATACTGCAGATATATTTTTGAGGATTTCTACCCTGGAGGCAGAAAAACAGAAATAAAATGCGTAGGTGTGAAACAAATTGTTTTTCGAAAAAAAATAAGAATTTCAAATAAAAATTTTTAATTAAAAAAAAATCTGGAAACACGGTTCTTTCTGGATTCGATTTCTTAATCTTATACCCGCTTTGATGAATGCTCTATCAGAAGATTAAGTTACATTTTGCAACATCTTCAAACATCAACGAAGATTGGTATTGACTCTTGTGAATTGATAACTCTTTTACGAAC
Source organism: Parasteatoda lunata (assembly GCA_949128135.1). Taxonomy (NCBI): domain Eukaryota; kingdom Metazoa; phylum Arthropoda; class Arachnida; order Araneae; family Theridiidae; genus Parasteatoda; species Parasteatoda lunata. Next base: position 67,880,140 of record OX421976.1, on the reverse strand, counting down.
TGGTTCTAAAAAAACTGAATGAAAAAGTTTTATAGATTGAAGTCATCAGTTGTATCAGGGAAAGAAAGCGTATAGAGAGGGAAAAAACTATATGACATCACACATCTTTTTCTGTTCTTTAGGCTTAAAACAACACGAAGAATAAATTGATTTTCTGCTAGCTACAGCTTTCTAAAGGTCTTGTCGAAGTCGTTTATTTTTATCTACAGAATCCGATTTATTTGAATTTGAAAATCGGAGAAGTAGTCAATAAATAATGCAGTTTTTTTGTTATAGGCTAAATATTTTATTTAGCTTTATGCTTTTAAATGTAATTATGGGTTAACCAAAAAATAAAAAATAAAATACAAAATAATTTTTTAAACCTTCAGATGACAGCAGATCTTTCTTTCTTTCCGAAAATGACTTATTTTCTTATAAATGAGAAAAATATTACCAATCTTTGAATAAATTAATACATATCACTCGCTGCAAAGTTAAAATCGAAGTCTCATTGTTTTTGAAATTCTAAGGGACTACTAATAATTTTTATTTGTTAGAGTACTTAGAAGACGAAACAAAGAATATGACTAAAAATTTCCAAATCTATTTTAATTTGTTAAAATAACGTAGTTATCAAATCATTTTGCACTTTTAGAAATTTTAAAATGTGTTGAAACATAACAAATAGCAAATTTACTGAAACTAAATTTCGTATCGTCAATCTTGTTATTGTACTACGCAATTTTTATTAAATTTGATCACGCTTTCATATTTGTATTTTCATATAATAAATTTGATCACACATTCATATTTGTATTTTCATATAATAAATTTGATCACACTTTCATATTTGTATTTTCATATAATAAATTTGATCACACTTTCATATTTGTATTTTCATATAATAAATTTGATCACACTTTCATATTTGTATTTTCATATAATAAATTTGATCACACTTTCATATTTGTATTTTCATATAATAAATTTGATCACACTTCCATATTTGTATTTTCATATAATAAATTTGATCACACTTTCATATTTGTATTTTCATATAATAAATTTGATCACACTTTCATATTTGTATTTTCATATAATAAATTTGATCGCACTTTCATATTTGTATTTTCATATAATAAATTTGATCCCACTTTCATATTTGTATTTTCATATAATAAATTTGATCACACTTTCATATTTGTATTTTCATATAATAAATTTGATCACAATTTCATATTTGTATTTTCATATAATAAATTTGATCACACTTTCATATTTGTATTTTCATATAATAAATTTGATCGCACTTTCATATTTGTATTTTCATATAATAAATTTGATCACACTTTCATATTTGTATTTTCATATAATAAATTTGATCACACAATCTAAGTGGATACATAATTCAATTTAACATTTAGAATTTTAAAGTCTCTCAAATAGAGAGATATCGCAAAGCGTTTAGTTTTGCCCTAATTCTAACGTAAACGCTATTTGAATTTCACAGTGAATACGTGAAAATTTGCCTACATATTGCAGTGTTGCTAAGGGGTAGAAAAGAAGGTTTACGTAAAGGTAAAAATTCGATGCACCGTAACACACTTTATCAATGTTACACCCAAAACTGCAGGATAATACGGTGAATTGTACTGATGTTACAGTTCAAGGTTCTATATAATGGGTAGGTTTGTATAACAGTTAACAAAAAAATTTTTTTAAACAAAAACGAGAAGAATCAAATATTTTTTTATCGCAAAAAATGAGGTCTCAATCTCAACGGAAGATTTCTGTTAAAGGTTATATGTCAAAAATGAAAAAAATCAAAAATGAAAAAATAATTAAATAGAATAAAATGTATCGAAACTAAGATTTCATTTTTAATATATTGAAAATGCATTGGATGACTACTTCCAGATTTATAATAATTCATAGAAAGCGTTTATTATAGAACAAAATTTTAATCTGATATATCTCGGGACCGATTGAATCAAATTATTTCATACAAGAAAAAAAAAAAAAACTTTGTCAAAATACACTCCTCAAAAGTGAAATTGCAACACCAAGAAATAATGCACGTAGCGTCATGCAAATTTCAGGAGCAATAGTAGTGAGATGGATATGCAAATGATTAAAAAAACAGACTAATAAAATCATTATAAAGCAATTTATTCAATATCTAATGTGTCCACCTCGGGCAGCTATACAGGCCTCAATCCGGCGAGGCATTATTTCTTGGTGTTGCAATTTCACTTTTGAGGAGTGTATATTTTATGTCAAATCATAAAGTCATAAAAATCATTAGTTTTTTTGTTTAATATTACAATAAAGCACCTTATGCAATATTCTGGGAATAAAATAATGCTATCAATGCTATTTAAATCTGGAATAATGCTATTTATGCTTTATATATTATCTGAAATATTCTGGAATACTTCTATTGCAATGTCTGGAATATATTTAATATATCTAGAATATTTAAAATGTCTGAAATATGATTTTTTTGTCCATCAAAATTCAAATTCAAAATGCCAAAATTGTTCTATAGAGTTCAAAATCCAGTTAAATTGTAAAACATTGTATGAAATGATTGATTCAAGTTATATTCCAGCAATCCAGAGTTCTGGTTAAAGTGCAAAGCGTTATTATGCAAAATTATGATTTATAAATGAATTTCGTTAGTCTAAGCTGCTTTCTAAAGTGTTAAAAATTACTAATTTAAACTACGGGTTATAGGTGAGTTCCTTTAAACTAGCTTCATATAATATTCAGCCTAATTAATTCATAATTATTAGACATTTTAGTATTCTATGATCGATTGAAATTATCTAACCCAAGTCTTTACTTTCCTTAGTGAATCTCTAAAAGAAGAATAAGTTATTTTGAAAAATTTCATATTTTTGTAAACTGTCGAAATATTTTAAAAAACGCAATATATTTAGAAAATCTAGCTTTTACTTCTAGAAAATTTAATTATCAATACCTACTGAACGTTGTTCCTAATTATTGGATTTAAAGCAATTAACGAAGCGTAAGTTCTTATAAGCAGGCATCTCACCTTTTAGGATTGGATGATTGCTTCGAATATCTATTGTCTCTACCAATAGGGACAGAGATGGTGCTCCGGTATTAGCGATGACACCTGATAAGGATATGATGAATACCCTGTGATGAATGGATGATCGAGGAATGGAAATTCGATCTTTTGTTGTGAAGGAATGGCATCAGAATGGATGATGTTCTATAATCACATACTATAGCCGTCTTCTCATTCCTCTCCCGGTTCTTTTCTTGGAGATAGAGCCCATGGAATACCATCTTTTCGGCTGAATATGATTCGAACCAACGCGATTTCTTGAGGAATTTGATTGCCGTAGCTTCCAAAGATCGAAAAAAAAGAGGAAATGTTTGCTTGAAGATTTCTTTTTTTCTTTCTAGTCCAGCTTGGGTACACTTCTATAGATTTTTCTTTTGAGTGTATACCTTAGATTTATTTACTATAAAGGATGCATTGCTTTTTAGATTGTGAACTTAACTAAACCGAATAATATATCCATTTTGTAGGGTTAGAATAGTTTATTTTAAATTTCGAGAATGGATCGAGAATGTAATGCATAAAAATGAATGTTTTGTTGGTCTGTTTTGATTTTAAGCAAATCCTCAGCTTTATTCAGATTTTCAAACAGCTAGGAAATTGGTCTTATTTAAAGTAGGAAACATCAGAAACATTACTGTTGCCATTAAAACAGCAAAATGTACACTATTTGTAAAACAAGTGTGAAAACTTTCAGCAGGTACGTCATTCATGTTAGTGTGAGGATCTATTGCATTTAAAAATATGTTTTAGTAAAATTAATTGTTTACAAACTAAGGCTTTAGAAAATTTGAATATTCCTTTTTAGCTCAATGTAAAGTTTCTTAAGGGGTTTTTCGATAAATAAAAATATCTTAATATTCTACCACTTTTCTATTTTTAGAAATGTGAAATTTTTACTTTTAAGTAGTTTTATTGGATGAAATTATTGAAAAAGGAACACACCTTCTTGTTTCAAAAAAAAAAAAAAAAAAAAAAAAAAAAAAAAAAAATCCCAGCAACGAAATTTAATTTTAAATATACATTATTTGACGTATTATTAATTTGAAACTGTTAACTTTTGAATATGTTTCTGTTATTGACGCTTTGAGGCAATCAAATTACGACTCCTCTTGCTTAATTGTGCTCCTACAATCTTCTATCTAAGATATAACTGCTCCTTGACAAATATAAAATGTTTTTATCATAGAAAATATGAAATTGTTACTTTAAGGTAGCGTTGGTATGTAAATGAAAATTAAATAAATATTTTTTTGTTCAATAATAATGTTTACCGTAACCAATTTTAATTAAAATGTATACTATTTGACACATTATTAATCAGAAATTGCTGGATTGAATAATCAATTAAAGTATTTAAATTATTGTTCCAAATATTTATTAATGTTCCCATATAAATAGGTAAATAAATTTAACAAATAACTGCTCATTAAAGAATATAAAATGTTCTAAAGTAATGAATTTGAAGCAAATAGTTTCCCAGTAAAGTAATTTATATGGAATAATTTCATGCAATATTAATTAAGTTAATGAATATGTATTGAGTAGAATTGATTGAAACTATCGAAATTTCATCATAATAAGAGGAAAATGATGTTTCGCAATAATTATATGAATTAATTTAGAATGAATTAAGATTAAGTAAACATTCATTCTTGATTAATTGTCATTTAATCAAGGTTTAAATTAAATCCTACGATTAAGTATAAAATATTTTGTGAAAGATGTGAGAATAGAAGTGATTAAATTTTGTATTAGCTTGGGGAGAAATATTTAATTATGATTAAATAGATAAATTTACATAAGATTAACATAAAAAAAAAGTTTTTTTTTAAAAACAGCGCGAGAAATTATGAAGAATGCTGAACAATAACACAGTTTACATTTACATTACAATCAATACACAATAAAATCGTACTAAAATGAACCATATTATTTGACTTATTAATCTGCTTTTAACTCAACTATAGTTCTTTGGTTCAACTTGAATGAAAAAATGGGATTTATAAAGATCATTGGATTTTATAGGGATTACTGGAACTTATAGGGATTATTGGAATTTATAGGGACTTATAGGGATTCTTCTTGAATGAATTTTATAACTGTTTTAATTCACGTTTTATGAAAGTTGCCATGGTTTAACGTAGCACTATCGTGTTTCAAAACTAAACCCAATATTCAGAGAATGTATATTCGTTACTGTTTAAGTCTTAAGAAATATTTTTCCATACACACTGAGAAAAAAGTATGGTCAAAATGACCATAATATGGTAAAATTTAGTGTCTTTGGTTATTTGGGAACATCTAAAATCTCAGTAATTTCTACCAAAGTGCTCTGTAAATAATTTTGGTGAAATTAACAATAAATTATGGTTTTATAAATATGTTATAAAATTTGGGTAATTTGGTAATTTTGAAATGATACCTTAGAATATGGTAAAAAACCATTTATTTGCTTAAATTTACATTTTAATTTTGTATTTTTTTACTTGCGGCAATGTTGTCGTTGTTGTTGTATCTAATGTCGCTTGCCAATACCGAGCCTACTTGGTAAAACCAAGCGAATTTAAGGCAGAGGGTACATCTCTTGTTTTTAGTGGCGCCATCTATTGTCTAGAATACGACTTCAGCCGCACACGTTGTATAGCCCATTTATAGGGCTACACATTAATCCATCCACTGATCATAATTTTGACCTTAACCAGACACATGGACACATGGAAGACTTTGTGACCCAACAGATTTAACGTGCCCCAGTCACCATTTACTACAGAGAGTTTTTGGCCAGCAGGGATCGAACTCACAGCTTGGACAAGCGCCCAACGTTCTACTTACCAGGATTTCCCGACCACGTGCGGTAACAAGAACTATAATTTTGAAAACTAGAATTTCTGGTAATACGTAACCATATGAACGGAAAAATTACCAAATGAATGTTTTAAATATCAAATATTTTTGGATTATTAACCAGAATTATTTTTTTTTATCTGAATTGCTACCATACAGTACGATAATTTTTTTAGAATTTTTTTTCCCTCCGTGTAGGAATTTCTAAGAATTGTTATCCGTTCTATTTTAAGCAGCATCCTCTTCACTTATTACTCACTTGTTCTAACAAAATATAATAGCATCTTAAATTTTAATTTTGCTATTAGAGAAAACTAAGTAAATGACGATAAAAATATAATTTTTAAAAAAGTTAAATGGAATGATTATTTGTCTTTTATCCACTTTGCTTTAAATTCTCTAATGTAAGCGGAAGATTAAGGAAATACTTATTGCAAAAAACAACTGTTAATTTATTGGAAAAGGTAAGATTTGAAACTGATAAAAGTGCTATTTTACGTAGTTGGATAAGTAATTTTAAACAGTGCATTAGCTTTAAGAAGAAATACATGTATTTTGTGAATATTTATCACTTTTTGAAATTCATTATTTATTAAAAAGCTGCAATGCAGTAATAGAAACATTCTTGTGTCAAAAATATTTTGAAAAATTTATTTTTTCATTTAAATTGTAGATAATAGGTAAAAGTTAGTTGTATAGTAAAATGTATGAAACTGTAAAAATCTTTTTCTTGATTAATATGTATTTTTTTGAATTTTTTAAAAACAATACTTTATTGTTAATTTTACCAGATTTAATATCCAAACCCTTCAGCAAAAATTATCGAAGTCTTATGGTGTTCCCATAGAGTCGGAAATATCGTAATAATAAATTTTACCTTATTATGGTAGATTTGACTATGGTAGATTTGATACCCCATAGAGTCGGAAATATCGTAATAATAAATTTTACCTTATTATGGTAGATTTGACTATGGTAGGTTTGATACCCCATAGAGTCGGAAATATCGTAATAATAAATTTTACCTTATTATGGTAGATTTGACTATGGTAGATTTGATACCCCATAGAGTCGGAAATATCGTAATAATAAATTTTACCTTATTATGGTAGATTTGACTATGGTAGATTTGATACCCCATAGAGTCGGAAATATCGTAATAATAAATTTTACCTTATTATGGTAGATTTGACTATGGTAGGTTTGATACCCCATAGAGTCGGAAATATCGTAATAATAAATTTTACCTTATTATGGTAGATTTGACTATGGTAGGTTTGATACCCCATAGAGTCGGAAATATCGTAATAATAAATTTTACCTTATTATGGTAGATTTGATACCCCATAGAGTCGGAAATATCGTAATAATAAATTTTACCTTATTATGGTAGATTTGACTATGGTAGATTTGATACCCCATAGAGTCGGAAATATCGTAATAATAAATTTTACCTTATTATGGTAGATTTGATACCCCATAGAGTCGGAAATATCGTAATAATAAATTTACCTTATTATGGTAGATTTGACTATGGTAGATTTGATACTTTTTTGCTCAGTGTGATCAAAATAGCAAGCAAATATTGAATCCAAAAAAAAAAAAAAAAAAAAAGTCTTTGTTAAGCATGAATAGTTTCATAGCATATCTACTGAATTTATCGTCCTTTTTTTTCAGTTTTATTCCTTTAATTACAATTATAATAATTTATATACATTACACTAAATTTTTAAAGTATCCATTAATGTATGATTCATAAAAATAATTTCAGATATTACTTATTAGATTTTAACCAGAAAAGCAAATATTATAGCAAATCGAAAATATATTTAACAAAAGTTTATAGAATCCACATTTCTTAGTATCTCATCTACCGTTGCTTATTTCTTTAATTGCTTTAGCAATAATCTATATTCAATACAATGAAATGTATGCTTATGTATGACTCGTAAAAATAGATCTCTGTAATATTTACTACCTTATTTATATTTTTTATAACAGTTGTTGAACAGCCGACCCAATTTTTGGGTGTACGACTAATAATGTTCAACTACGTGGCCTTGTAATTTGAACCCAATCCAGAAGACGAAGGAACTTCTGGATCAAGTATTCTTCTACCTCTGAAGATATTTCACGTCAGCACTGTGGTTAGATGCGGATTTCCTATCTACCAGTCATCGGTGGGATTCAATTCGGTTCACCTCATTGGAAGGCGAACGATCTATCCCCTGAGCCATCGTGGCTCTTACTACCTTTTAATCAGAATGGTATATTTCAATCAGAAATGGCTCTTATCACAACAAGAGCCATTTTTTTTGGAGTGAGGCAGGGATGGATACCAGGCATAGTTTTGTTGTGTTTTGATTTTCAGGATATGCTTTTATGTAAGGCTATTAGACACGTTTTATTTTCGAATTTTTTTAAAGAGGTTTTTTTAAGGGGGGGGGGGAGGATTAAAACTTAAATTCTCAAGTATTTTGAAAACTAAAAACATCTATTAACATGAGGTGATACTTTTTGTGAAGTGAGTGAACCACGGCACTGACAATCATTCTGGGTTCTAAGACTTAAACAGTAACTATTAAGACATAAATACTTTCAGTGGGTCTTTGACCTGTGATTCAAAGGTGTCCTGAAAGCAATTATAACTAAAAAACTAGTTTGGAAAAAGTAAACATGAAAAAGCTAACTTCTGTGATTCACGCGCTTCACAAAAAGTATTGTAACATGTGAATTGAAGAGTTTTTTCAATCAATTATAGAGAATTTACAGCTTTGACCTCCAACTTCTGAGAACTTTTTTTTTTTTTGAAAAAAAAAAAAAAAAAAAAAACTGCTTAATAATTTTACTTAAAAAAAACATATGATGACGATTTCAACAAATCCAAAAATATCCAGTATTTCAAACCAGTCTGTCTCAAAAAGAATTGGAATTAGAATCTAATAAATATTGATCAAATGCTGATAAATACAATTGCTTTTAAGATTTGTCAACGTACATTGAGTTTTTTTTCTCCAGTTCATTACATTCTATTTCTGAAAACAATGATTTTCATTCGTTTCCCTAAAGCTGTAAATTTGATGATTTATTATGTATGGCTCATAAAATTGTTTTCAAATATTGAGCTTCAAAGGGTAAAATCACGTAAATTACAATATAGTCTTACCTAATAATAATATAAACAAGTTTAAAAAATTCTTTTTATACTTCTTTTTCGATTGCATATTTTTAATTTCCATAAAATAATGCTTATATTAATATTAATGTTTTAAATTTTCATGTTTTATAAAAATTGTTTTAAACAGTTTTGTTATGAACATCATAAAGTTAAACAGTTTTAGTTAAGTGGAAAGAAATTTCTAAAACTTATGATAAAATTGATATCTTATTGATATTTTTTATGCACAATGATTTATAATTAATACATTAAAATTGTGAAATTACATAATTCATTTATGAATTATATTCATACATCCCTGTGAGGCATAAAAATGATTCGTATGTTTTTCTTATAAGTATTTCATAAAATATTTTTTATCCAAATTCAAAATGAGTTTTTAAAATTCCTAACTAAATTTATTTCATATTGATAATTCATATATGCAATAATTTATAGTTAATATATTAAAATTGTGAAATACATTATTTTACTTATGAATTATATTCGCACATCCTTATGATTCAGAAAAATGATTCGTATGTTTCCTTAATAAGTATTTTACACCTGACGTTTTGTCCGAATTCACATTTAAAAGTAAAGAAATTATTCAATTTTCCAATCCAATTTTCAATTTTTCAGTTTTCATAAAATATTTTTTTAACCGTTATATTTCGTAATTTCTCAAATTTTATTCTCAGAAGAAGTTTTAATTTAATGTATCAAAGTTTTCAAATGCACATTTGTTTCTTTCATAAATCTCTTTTAACAGTTTACTTAATTATAAGAAGAATTTTCTTCTTTAACTTCAATAAATCTGCATTTATGTCGTAAACAGGGTTAAATAAATTTAGTTGGAACTTTATTCACTGATGCGAGAAAAAAAAATGTCTTTCTATTAAAGGCTAATTTTCAAACAAAAACTCTAAAACCAATGCATTCTAAAATAAAGGAAGAGAGAAAAAAAAAGGTTTGAAAATTTGCATCTCTTGTTAACAATATATTAATTATTCATTGAAGTTTTCTTAATCAACCAACTTCATAATTAATTACTCACGAGCACTAATGAATTGCTATTTTCTACACATTAATGGCTTATTGGATAGAAAAAGAAACCTTCAGTAGTTGGCTACTAAAAATAATGGGATATTTTACTTTCTTTTCTTGGAATATCGTAGAATATACAAACGTAAAACAAGCAAATGATATGTCCCTTAAATAGGCTTTATTTGTTTCTATGTATTTATTATTAAACTAATTGAGTTTAAAATTACACTAATTACAGAAGTTTCTTTTACCTCCTTCTTAAAAATTACATTTACTGATTAGTTGAATGAAGAACTGCCCAAACTTTTAAAATGCCTTTTTAAATTGTAAATTAAATAAATTAAATATATTTCAGTTTCTTAATGTAAGGATTTCCTTTAAAGTATGAAGTTTTGCTTAAATTTTCAAGTATTATTGATAATAATTTTAAAGACCTATGTTTTTTGACTTATTTGAAAAAAGAAATTAAAATTTAATGAGTATATACGCGAAAAATTTACGAACAAAATGTAATTTAACTCATAAAGCATAAAGTTAGAAGCATTCGTAGGAAAGTTATAAAAACTACTGATTAAAATTGTAATAAATGTAACAGAAATGTGTTCTAAACAATAAGGGCTAAGAATAAAAAGAGAATTCAAATATTTTTTTATAAAACATTAAAATTGTTAAATTAAAAAATATTTTCATGAAAAATATGGAGCTAAATAAAGTTTAAAAAAACAATCGATATTACTGGACTAAGTAGGAAAATAATTTTTTTTCACTCTAAATTTATCTTTAAGAGTTTCAGAACCTATAACTGATTTTTAATTTAACATCGATAAGAAAATATCATTGACTCATTTATGATAATATATATATATATATATATATATATATATATATATATATATATATATATATATATTATTAGAAATTAAAATTCAGAGTGGTCCCATTTTCAGGTAAAAATGGCTGTGAAGATGAGGCTAGTATGGGGTATGGCCGCCTCGGGCATGCACAACGACCATGTTTCCCAGCAGCCTCAGCTCTTTTGAAGTTCAAAAATCCAATTTCGTCGGAAAGAAGGTATGTTAATTTAATATACGTTTTTGTAAGTGATTCAACTTAAAATATCGTCTGCACTAATTAATTAGCATATTTGAGGTCTTCCGGCAACCCATGAAGATTGAGTCCTAGTGCATTAAGATCCGATTATTATATCAAAAGTTATTCGAGGTGGTCTGTGGTTTTGCGACCTGTACAATGTAAAAAAGTACTCAATGTCAAAAAAGGTCGCAACTACTTAATAATTGTAGCGGAATGCCATACATAGCTTTTATATTTATGTGTTTCATTACACCAAGAATGTTCTTTACACTGCTTGGAGTAAAGTAGCCGTTACCAGTTTTGTTATTTAGTAATAATAAAATTTAAAATTTCAGTTAGATAAGATACATATAAGAATCAAGAAAGTTATTTATACGATACAATATAAAGCAAGAATCATTAATTTAGGATGCATATATACAATAATTTTTCAAATAAAACTTGTAAATCAAAGATAAACACAGCATAAAGATAACTAGGCTTTTGAACTGGCTTAACGAAACTGGAGTAGTAAAAAGTTAAACATTGTAATATTATTTAATACCAATTGGCAGATCTAAGTGAATCACCGTTCGAGAGTGTAATAATTTTTATTATTGAAATAAAAAAATGCATGCTTTTAAAGAGAATTTATTTCTTTTTCTGTGAAATATTTTGCATCGGGTGTGGTGAAATCACACTTTTACCTTTTTGGGCTTCAATTCCAGTCTGATCATTTCCGATCATTTCATTTGTTTTTGATCAATCAATTTGATCATTTGTTTCCAATCTGATCATCTGACGCCAAAGTTGGTGAAAATAATTTATGAGAGAAGAAAATGTATCTAATTTTGGAGCAAGCTTCTTAAATTATTAATAGTTAACTTCACCCTTTAAAATGTAATTTAACAAATGATTTGGTATTAACTTGAAAATACAGATAATTATTAGATATTTCTTAACACAGAATTTCATAGTGTAAAAGCAGGCTTAACGTCTGGGCACCAATGTGTAATACTCTATTTTATTTATTAATAAATAAAATATAATGATTAAGTTATTATAGTTTACTTATTAAAGTAATAATTTTATTAGAGAAAAAACAAATGCTAATTATTGTTCGAATTGATAGTGCAGTAGAATCTAATACGATCTGACTACATTCTCTATATATGCATCTATTGTCAAATTTATCATCACTGATTGTATGAAACGGATATTTATTTCCATTTTAATTAGAAATTATTGTGATATACAAGCCACCCTTAAATCTTTAAAATTTTAACAAAACTTATTAAAACAAAAGCTATTCTAAATGAACTTATTTAACTTTAAACAAATTTTGCCTATTCTAACGATACTCCATTTATTAGCATTTATACCATAAGCTCCAAGCAATTTTCTAGAAAAACAAAACAATTGTTCGAATAAATTCTTTGAAGTGAAAGCAATTTTATTTCACCATTAATATTAACATTTCCTTTGAAATAGTCTCAACACAATAGAAAGAGCATTTCCTTAATTTTGATTTCTGTGTATCAGGTAATTTGGCAGAGTCTAATTGTCACTTAACTTAATGGAAATTCGGAACTATTAATTCGATAAGTATAGATAAAATTACATATAATGACTATTTATAAAGGCTCGCGTTGGAAACGCATATAATTTTGTACACAGAAGATGACGCACAAATCGCAATTATTGTTCTAAATATCCAACATTGGTAATGGGTTCAATTATAGTTCTCGAATTTTCGAGCAGCGCTTTTGGGAGGGGATACGTTCGATAAATTTTCGGGACTTTAATTGGTGCAGAAAAGTGGAACAAGCACGCGCAATTATTCTAGTATATCAGAGACTACATATCAGACATTTTTTTTTTGTTAAAAGTTTCATATTACAGAATGGTTGCGACCGTATTTTAATGAATATAATTCAGCGTTTAACAAGCATATAATTAAGATTCTTATGGTGAAACCGAGGCTAAACCCTGTAAGGCACTTAAATGTATGCATTATATTTCAAGACTATGTTCAGAATATTTTCATTTTATAACTATTTTATAGAAAATATGTTTTACACTGCTTCATTTTGCGAAAAAAATGTACATAAGCTATAATAAAAAGTCTTTTGTTTCGGTGAAATATTTGTATACTCTTGTATTTTTCTTTTACAGTTTAATTTTTTGGGTAAAGAAAACACTTTTTTTTTTTAAAGAAGAAAAAAATTAAACTTATATTACTACATTCTTAAAAATGTATTTATGTACTTCTTTATTTTATTTTCACGAGTGTCATGTCACATTTATATATGTAATTTGAATGGACAATAGTAATGCGTGATATCGTAATTCTAAAACATCGCTGTATATAGTCAGGAAAAATAAATATTTCATGAAAGATCGAGGCAGTTTTCTGATTTAACTAGTTTACATTTATTGTACACGGATTTAAATTTTAGTTTATTTAATACAATTATTCAATTTTTCGAGATAACATCGTGCTTGGTATATTATTAATATCGCTAAAATTCACGATATTTTGATATTCGATGTTTATCATTGATTGTGATTTCAGAAAATTTATTTTTATTATAATCGAGAATACATAATCATTTGTTATTTTAACAATTTAGAAAGTTAAAAACACTAATCGCGCAAAACGAAGAATATTTAAAGGTATGTAAGTTCGCAAAACAGAACTTCATCAGGGGACACACTGTCTGCCAACATACAAGAGCCTTTCTGTCGTTAGTGGTAATACTAAAAACTAACTGCCTCCCGAGGCCTCATAATGGATAAACTAAATAAGAAAAAGCAATTAAAAAATCAAAAATTGAAATGTGAATGCAAAGAAAAATTAATGAAATACAAATACAATTCAAAGTACACAGAGTAAGACTTAATAATGAAACGCCCACATATAAGAAAAAAAACTAAAGATAAAGTTATAGTTAGAAAAACCAAATCAAAATAAAAAATAAATTGACAAATCTTTAGAAATACATCAAATGCTGAGCCCTTTCGAAAATCTTGAAAAATAAAGCAAAAACATTCAATAAGTAAAAATTCCAAGAAAGTGCTGCGATCTATATGCTTCAGGAAAAAACAATCCTAAATTTCACCACATAGGCCTATGTGGGCTATTTATTCGGCCGAATTATTTGAACGTCTTTAATTTACTTTTAATAAAAAAATTATCATTACATTAATTAAAAGGAAAATTATTATTCTTTAATGTAATTTTGAAATTCCCAATAGCTGAAAGAAAATCTGTTTTATTATCTCTGTTATTGATCACGTTATTAACGTTGTAGAATTTTCTCGAAAACTTGATATATTTCGTATATTAAACACTTACCATAAATTAGATTTTTATCGTATATTCAATTTTTATCGTGTAGTTGATATTTATCGTAAGACTTGATATTCAAGATAAGTTATGAAAGTTATTTTTAATTCTTTTTCGAATTTTCGTTTTTTTACAAAATACTATAAATTTTATTATTTGATGATAACAATATGATAAAATATGCTAGATCAATGAAAGGGGTTCTTGATTTAACTTTGGGGTTTATTCATTACATCGGATATTGAGGAGTGTTAAATTTAGTGAAGTATTATACAAAAATAAGTGTTTAAAGTGTTATAAGTATGTTGTTATTCCAATATTGTATGTATATTGAGATGATGTGTTGAATATTCTTTGCTTACATTGTAAAAAATTTCGGTAAAAAATTTGGTAAAAAGTACCGACACTGCTATATTTTTCTATAAAATCCATTTTTACAGAAACATGTTATGGAACATTTGATATACATTAATTTTTGCAGTAATATATACCGTGAAATCACTGAATTACTCTTAGTAGAAAAAATATTACTTTTAAAATATGGTATAATATTTCATGGTAAAAACGGATTTTATGTGGTAAAATTATTTTACAGATGATGCTCTCAAAGCACCGGTACTTTAAGCCGTAATTTAATCCGGAATTTTATGTTGTTGTTTATTACTGGAAAAACGAATTTAAAAAGAACGATCTGAAATGTATAAAAACTCCACTACAAACGTTTACACTTTTTGCCTTTGAAGTATTTTCTTCATGAACGTTAAAAATCTTGGCAAAAAGAATGAAAAGAAAATGACCATTTCCGTTTTATTTTATCTCACAAACTCAGTGTGAAATTTTACCTCAAACGACAAAATTACGCCAAGTTTTTTTTCTTCTTTATTTCATTCTCTTCAAACCAAGAAATGTTTTCGCCAAATATCTTCTAGCTTGATGAATTTCGTTTGAAAAGCTCGAGGTCTTTTCCTTTTCGGAATTCTTCATATGGTTCCCGCTCTTTCGCATTTCTTTGAAGAAAAGTTGAGTTGAAGCGTACTTGCCAATTCCTAGTTCGATTTTTGGATGGCGACTACTCTAAGATTTCAACCAATCAAGGGCCACGAATGTGACCGGAGGACTTAAATAGCGTATTACGTTAAAACACGTCCTTCTTTTTGCCATTTTCTTCCCAAACCAAAGGGAATGTCTTTCCAGGGCCATTTTCTTTTTCGTTTCTTTTTTCTTTTGAAAGCCCATCACGGCAAGTAGGAGGAGGTTTTGTAATTTGGGATTGCTGGTAAGATAAGAAATATATCCCAACTTAAAGGTTTGAAGAAAAAAATGAATATCTTCGTGATTTCGAATTTGGGGATTGGGAAATTCAACTGGAGATGAATCTTTTTGTTCTATTTGTAAAACTACAGCACGATTCTTTGTTGGCCGTTTGTCTTAATTTTGTCCTATTTTTCTCCCAAATTTGACAGAAATGGTATCTGCTGAAGCTGTTTCTCTTTCTCTGGAAAGTTCGGGGATTGTGTCCCATCCAATTTTGCTGAATCGTAAAACTTGAAATATGTATATCATTGAATAAAACGAAACTTTAAAATAAAGAGAAAATTTGAATTTATCTTTGCTTAAGAGAGAGGGAGAGGGAGAGGAAAGGTTGAAAATCAATATTTTTTTTTAAATATTTTTTTTCCATTTTTTTTTTTTATTCGTGAGTATTTATCTTGGATATTTTTTCTTAATATTTATTGTTAGTGTTTAAAAGAAAGCGAATTATTGTGATAAAAATAAAGTTACCACAAAAAAGGTCTGTTGCGAAACAATTTTTACTGTAAAAACCCGAAGTCTGATAAAGTTTCACCGGTAAATTCTAGGATAGATCAAAGTTGCTTGGTAACTCATAGGTTGTAATCCAAAGGCTTGGTCAAAAGTCGAAATTAAATAATTTTAAAGCCTATTTTGGACCTTTACCAAACCACATTAGTAAAAGCTAGGATTTACCGGTAAAACCTTTGATTTATCAAAGTGGCTTGGTAATTCTTAGATTTTACCGCAAAGGCTTGGTAAAAGACCGAAATGGAATCATAATAAATAATTTTTTGGAATTTTACTGAGTTACTTTGTTAAAACTAATTTTTACCAGTAAAACTTATTATTTACCATACTTCGGGATTTTCTGTAGCATAGACATTTCCCATCATTTTTTTTAATTTTTTACTCTTTTTAGAGACAAAATATACACTGTAAACAAAATAAAAATCCATTTATATGGTGTAATGAGAAAAAAAAATCAGTGCAATAATAAAATATTCAGACATAATTTTTTTAGAACTATCAAATGAAAAACATATTACAAATACAAAGATATTTAGCAAGGTCGTTAAAAATTTTGTAAAAATTGTAAAGGGAAAGATTTTTTTCAAAATTATATTTACATAACAAGCTTGAAAGTAATTTTTGTATTTCGTATCTAGTGACATCGTTCATATAACAGAATGATTTTTAAATTATCAAATTAATCAATATTATTTAAAAATTTATACAATAACTCAATAAGTAAGATAAATCTCTAAAACATTTTTATGAGGGAATGCCAAAAATATATATAGATTGAACGTTTAAATAAAAACGTAGAATTAAAATAATTTAAAAAAAATCAGCAGATTTAACATCACAGAAAATTTTGGCACTATTGCTTTATCTCCGTAATATTCATAAAATAACTAAGAAATTAAAAGCTTTGAAGGAATTCAAAAATACATAACAATGTTTGTGGTTTGAATGCATAAAGGGACATTTTTTTTTTTATCCCGTCTGCAAGTGTTTTATTCCATGCAAAAATGCAAAGCTATATTTTATTTACTAATTCCAAAAATATTGTAGTTTTGCGTTTGGTGGATGAGACACAACACCACGAAGAATAAAATTTATAAAAATATTTTAGTGAAAACAGCACTACCCCTTTCTACCCCTGAATGCTGATCGTCACAAAGAAATATGTAACTGAGAAATAAAATAAATCATTATTAAGATCAAAAATATCAAGACCTATTTAACTGCTGGAGATAATTGAGAGGATGTGAAAAACAGAGATTAGAGCACCTTAAAAGTTCAAAAAAAAAAATGTAATTACTTTACTTTGTGAAAAAAATCCAGTAAAACTTACGGTTTTAAACCGACAGCTGGATTGAGTGCACAAAACATCAAATTTACGGGGTAAATCCGTACCCATAACGGTTTCTTACCATACAAAAAAGTTTTTGAAGTGAAACTTCTAATGCGACTTCCAGCAAGGTTGCGTTAAACGTTTAACGATACATTTTTATTGGCCGGAAATCACGTGGTAGGATCCAGTTTTCCCTCATTCATTTCCATATTGTTTTGGTTCTCACTAGCATAAAATTAATAAAAGTCATAAAAGTATTGTTTTTCTATAAATATTTTTGCATCCCTAATTTAATGTTATTTTCCTGTACCGCTATTATTACGCTTTTAATTCAAGAGTTTAAAACTGAGAGAATTGTTTTTTTTATTATTTTTATTGTAATGTAATTCTGCGCTACATTTTAAAATAAAGTGATGTAGATAGTTGGTTGTATGCAATGTTAATAAAGTTTGTCTTAAAGAAACAATATGATTTCACTAAAAATCAATTTCTATCCCTTCCCATTTTCCTTTCCACATTACGAAGTTTATTATTATTATTGTAATGTAATTCTGCGCTACATTTTAAGATAAAGTTATGTAGATAGGTGGTTGTAAGCAATGTTAATAAAGTTTGTCTTAAAGAAACAATATGATTTCACTAAAAATCGATTTCTACCCCTTCCTATTTTCATTTCCACATTACGAAGTTTCACTTCTTCCGCGCGGAGGGACTCCACGCACTATTCTTTCAGTAAAAACTATGAAGAACATCCGTTATCACACTGCTTTTTTAACGTAATAAAGCAAGTTTTTAAAACAAAAATAAATCTAACAGACTTTAACATGTAGAAAAAAATTTTATCTTTGAAATTTACGAAGTAAATGTGTACTCGCACCAGACATGAATATTTTATGTCGGCAGAATTCGTATCAACCAGTCATCGCTGAGATTCAAACTGGTAATCTTCACTTAAAGGCCTTGCCTTGACCCCTGCGGATCAAGTATTTTGCTATGAAGAGTTTGTGATTGTGGGAATTTTGCTTCTATTTGTAAGAATTTGACAATGTCGATTCGCAGTTTTATTTATACAATGATCAGAGCCATACATTAATTGCTAAAGGTAAGAGCAAGCATAAATAGTAATCGTAACGTTATAGTATAAAAGGAAAAATTATATTACAAAACGCAAAACTGCTCTGCAATAACTAGAATTTCAAATGATGGTTTTTATCCGTTTGTGATTAGGGTGAGAAAAAAAAACCGTTTCATCTAAAAAAAAAAAAAAAAAAAAAAAAAAAAAAAAAACCGAAAAAATAACGTTTATTTTTTATAGTGCACATGTTTGTAAATTCTTGTTTTTTCAAGTACATATTGAAAAATTTTTGAATCCTTATTCGCTTAAATGTGTGCATTTATTGTGTAGGTATATTTTCCTTAAATTTTGAATATAATTCTAAAAACAAATGTGAAAAACTTTATTTTCTAAACATTCTTTATATATCAGCAAAACGAAAAGCATTTCTGCTGTTCTTAATTTTAAGCTTTATTCTAAATTTTTATATTACGCATTAAGGTTATAATATTTATATGCATATATATTTTTTAAAAAAATTAAAGATTTTTGTAATGCAAAGTGTGTAAGATAATTTATACAATAGAGCTTAAAGGATTAAATATTTCAATATACTTGATACCATAAAATTTTAATAAAAATAATTCAAAATTCAATATCAAAGCATTCCTATTTCTTAAAAACAAAACGAACGATAATAAATTTAATGTAGCATATTACCATATTTCAATCTAGTTCAAGAATAGTTTTTCTAACATGAATAATAAAAACCAATTTTCATAAACTATCCGTACAAAAATAAAAATTTAGAGAATATTTTTTTCGCATTTTTTTCCCCAGGAAATACAATATTTTCAACTCACTAAAAGCTAAATTTCTCAAGAGAAAAATATAAATACATCTCATTTACTGAAAATTCCCCGTAAAAATTGGAAGCGAAAATAACAAGCGTATTTCACTCAATTTTCGGTAAGCTATTTTATGGAGTGAGGAACTCATTTTTCGCATCGGTCTCAAGAGGATTACGTATAATTCATTATTTATAAATTTTTCGTGGTAAAAGAACTTAGTTCGTAAATTTAAGGAAAGGATGCTATAAGATAGAGAAAAAAAGTTAAAATGGCACAAGTTAATTCTTTTATGCACGGTTCGAAAGCCAGGTAACGAAGCGCATAATTCAAGTAGAGTTTGGGGATAAATTAAGCATATTTAAAGTCCATTTTCCAAAGATGGATAAAAAATTAATTATTGTTTAAAAAAACTTGATTCTATTTAAGGCTTTTGTTTTAAAATATCGTAACTTAATCGGAGAAAATGTTTTTGTGATCTCATTTTGTTATTAGGAGCTTTCATAGAAAAGTATTTTAAACAATAAAAATTTTAAAGATAAAAATGTTAAGATTCGAGAGAATTTTTTGGAGATTTTTTAATTTTATTTTCAGTACTTATTATTTTGACTAGTTAGTACAGTGAAGCGTTAATAAGTAGATAGTTAAAAGGAGTAATTGAAAAAAAGTTGTGCTTACTTTATTCCATAGTAAGGTAGTAAGCGCTAGTACTTACAAGTATTAGACTGGAACACTGCAAAAATTGTGGTAAAATCTATAAATAATTTACCTTAAAATCTATTTGCATTAAAGAATACAAACGTAAGTAAATATACAATATCTAAAATGCTTTAGTTTATTATTAGATATTCATTGGCGACTACAAAAATATTTAAAATATTATATAATATTTTCTTGCTTTTATAAAACTAAAAGCACATTTCATTAAAATAACAAAATTGTTTCAAGTATAAATCAATAAAGAATTAAAGGGGATATTAGTTTGAGAAGGAACACTGTAAAAATTCTTGATCACATTAAGGTAAAAAGT
>OX421976.1:67734510-67854510 GCA_949128135.1 Parasteatoda lunata | reverse complement strand
AACATTCGATCACCACAATAAGATCACCTTCTGCTATTAAAAATCGTATTATTGCACGTTGTTCATATCAAATTTGTTTGCATCCATTTTAACATGATAGCACATTCACTCTAAATGCTTTCATGTAAATTGATTTATCTGTTACACACAATCTACAGTACACTTCTTTTAATTTTTGTATCTAAACCTAATTGATTGTGTTACTTTCGTAAGTGCATTTCCGAAGCTAACTAAAGCTATCTACTTTACACGTAGGCAGTCCTTTTAATATTTTAGTAAGGAAAAAAAAAAAAAAAAAAAAAGCGTTTTGAAACTGATTATTTATTATCCAAACCAAATTTACGTACATTTATAAGGTTAATAAGCGAAGATTTAGGATAAAAAATTCATCTTTATAAAGGCTTATTTAACAAACAGGAACTAACTTTGCCAAATTTAACGAAAAGTGGCGCTTAAAAACTGGAAACTTATTTGGGGCAACTCTGATTTGCTGGTTCACAGTGGCGCTAATTGCGCTGAATATGAGCCAAGCGCAAAACTTGAATAGACATTATCTTTTAGTTAAATAAACTAGCACAACTCCTTGGTGTTGGGATGTCTTTTTTCCGTCAGTGTATTTGTTGCTTTCAAAAACCAAAAATTATATTTCATTAAAAGTATAAATCCATCAATAAATAAATGGTATATTAGTATGAAAAGGTACACTTTAAACGTTTTTAACATACGCTTTAAACATTCATCAAATAACGCTAAAAAGAACTGACTCTCAGGGTGCCAGTATTTTTTACCGTAAAATCCATTTATTATCATTAAATTTTACGGAGCAAAAGAAATCTGATATACCTTATTTTCTTCAATAATATTTTTTATAAAATGACTGAATAACTGCATTTAAATAAATAATATTGTAAAAAATACAGCATTAAATTTTAGGGAAAGAATGGATTTCACAATAAAATGGGTTTTTCGGATTGATGCACTCATGATACCAGTACTTATGACCGTTATTCGATCCGTATTTTTTTTTTTTTTTTTAGTGTTGTTGCCTATCCCTTTTGGCTTAAACAAACTAAACCAAGTCCAGAAGACCATGTCACACAATTAAATCATGCACTACACCCCTTCACTCAACTGTTGCTCAACAGAGGCGGATTGTATAGTGTGCGTAGGGGAACACCTTGTATAGTGTACGTAGGGGTAGGAGACACTTTTCAATATCTTAAATTTTAACCTCGAATTTAGATCGTTATCTTTTTTTTTACATCTAAAATAAACAAAATGATTTTGTATTTTTTTAATGGTGTTTCATCCCCTTATTGAAAAAAATATTGAAAACAACAGCAATGACAAAGAATATTCCCTAAGATATCTGATTCCTTTAATTTTACAATTTCAAACGTTAATCAAAAAGGAAAAAAAAAAAAAAACTTAAATTAAACAGGAAACATTATTTAAAAAGCGCATCGAATTCTTAATCATAGAATAACCAGATCCCATTTAATATAATTTAATTTTGAGAAGCTGCAATTTCCTTTTATTTCATTCCTCCCATTCAAATAAAAGATATTGTAGCAATTTATGAAAAGAGACAAGCTTTGGAGGTAAATTGTTGAACGCAGATCGACGCAGGTGTGCTATTGTTGTACCATAATACACCCATCACCGATAATTGCGTACTGACACTATCAGAATGGCCGTCCCTTGAATTAATAATTATGTCTTCTTCACGCACCTGTCTCTCAACTGTCAAGTTTTGAGCCTGCTACTGTTGTGCCAGATATTTCCGCGGTAAGGGAGAAGGTCTGTTTTCAATTTTCATGATTTTTCGGTGGCGATATAAGTAAAGTTAATGTTTATGTTTTTGAGGAAGTTCATATTTCAAAAAATGTTTTTTTTTTGTTGAATAATTTAATATTCAGAATTTAATATTGCATTTTAATTTTCTAATTTTTCACTACATTATTTTAATGTTTACTGAAAGTCCTATTACACGGGTGTAGGAAATTAAAAGAATTCGCGAACTTGGTCTATTATCTCTCGAACTACTGGATCGATATTAATGAAATTTCATATGTACATACATTGATACAATACAAAACAAATAATCATTCAACAATTGTTATACATATGCATGATCGTGAGTAACACTCATTGGAGTTGGAAGGTATGAAACAGCGGAAGCAGAATAATAAAAAAAAGGTTAATAGGGGTATGGTACTCTCTTACAGATATACTGGCCTTGCAGCGTGATTTCATAAATGAAATAAAACAGATTATCCTGAGGCAATTTGCCTGAATTGTCCTGTGGCAATTTCATACCTTCTGACTCCAACGAGTGCACGATCTTGCGTGTGTATTACAATTGTTGAATGATTATTTGTTTTGTATTATATCAATGTACAAATCAAATTGCATTAAAATACATCCAGTAGTTCTAAAGACCAAGTCGACCAAGTTCGCAAATCTCGTAATTTCTTACACTGGTGTATATAGAATCGCCTTCTTCAAATTATTCTTGAAGACGAATTTTTTGAGCAAATGTTGTTAAATTCTCGATTCATTTTAAACAGTTGAATGATTGTTATAGAAAGTGACATAAGTCCATTTTTGGAAAAAAATAATAATAATCAATTGGAATTTTAATGAAATAATCCGTTTCCTCTTTCTATATTTATAATCCTACACTGAGAAAAACAGTATGATCAAAACTACCAGAATATAGAAAAACCTATTGTGTTTCTGACTTTATGACAACATTAAATATCTCGATAAATTTTAACGAAGCACTTTAGTATTGATTTTGGTAAAACTAACAATAAAATATGGTTTTATTGTCTGTGATAAAACTTGGTAAAGGTGAGGATTTTATCACGATATCTTAGATTATGGCGTAATAACCATTTATTCAGTTTAATGTTCTTTTTGGGTTTGTAATTTTTATAAAATGTTTGGTAATGAGAACTGTAATTATGAAACCCAGAATTTCAAATAAATCATTACTATATGAAAGGAAAAAAACGCCATATGAATAATCTCGCCAAATTTTAACGATTTCAAATATCTCGATAAATTTTAACGTAGTTCTTTAGTATTGAATTTGGTAGAACTAGTCATAGAATATGATTTTATTATCTGTGATAAAATTTGGTAAAGGTGAGGATTTTATCAGATTATGGTATAATATCTATTTTTTTCGGTTAAATTTCATTTTTTTTTGTTTGTATTTTTTAATAAACGTTTGACAATTAAAACTATTACGAAAATCATAACTTTAAATAAACCTTCACCATATAAACGGGAAAATCACCATATGAAGGGTTTAAATTCCGTACTTTTCGTTTAAAAAAAAAAAAAAAAAATCAGAGCTATTGTTTTTTTTTGCGAGAAATGTTATTATCATATTGTTCGATAACTTTAACAGAATTTTTTTTATGGTTACATTTTATGGTTAAGGTATCTTGATAAAGCAATAAGAATTGATAAGTGTTGAATAATATTTAAAAATTAATTTCAATGTAACCGTTTAAATATCTTGGTATACGAAAAACTTTTACGCCATCTTTGATGAAGCAAAGTTCCTTTCGTTTATTTTTTTTAATTATCTCTGAGTACGAAAGTTTATGAGTTTATAAATTTTTATGGTTTGTATGGATTTTGCAGGGGAAAAATTATTTTTAAATGCATTAAAAATGCATTACTTTTTTAAGCTCATAAAATAACTGTATTTAAACAATATTTTGTAAAGTTATCTATAAAAGTTTGTAAAAATTCAACCGCTGCGAACTGAGTTTCATTAAATCTAAACAATGCATCCAAAACTAATTGTGATAAAAAATCACTCTAAAATCAAGCTCGAATAAATCCCATGCAGAAAAAATTGTGATGTTTCAAGGAGGCGCTGGACGTTGAAAATGAGAAATCAAAAAAATCCTTCAAAAATCTATCATTTTGTTTTTGTTTTAAAATTTACAATTTATTAAGAAATGGACAACAAATCGTGTTTAAATCAGAGTTTTTCTTGCGGAGATTATGAAGTTGTAAAGGTCCACCCATAAATATGTAGTTCTCGTTGACAAAGTTACTTTTTATCGTAATGGAATTATTAAAAGTTCACACAACTTCAAAAATTTTCTTGCGCAATAGTTTTTTTGGTTTGATTGTTATTAAATTTTTTTAGAAACTCTTCGATGTATCTTGTTTGATACTAAATGCATTTGATTAACTAAATACCTAATTTCAAGAGGGATTTCAGGGGATAAAGCGTTCGTCATCCAATGAGGTAAGCCGGGTTGGAATCCCAGCGATGGCTGGTTGATACGAATTCCGCATCCGGCTTGCACCGACCACAGTTCTGACGTAAAATATCCTCCAGTGGTAGTCAGATCAAGGGTTAGAGTCCCCTTACGGTCAGGCTAACCGTGGGAGGTTTTCCTCTCCATGTAACGCAAAAGCTGGTTAGTTACATCAAAAAGTCCTCAAAGAAAGCAAATTTCTTCCACTACTTATTCCAGGAGTTTCCTTGTCTTCTGGATTGGGTTCAAAATTACAAGGATGCGGTTTTGAACATTAATAGTCATAAATTCAAAAATTGAGTCGTCTGATCAACGACGGTTTTAATATAAAATAAAAAATTCCTTAATTTAATTTTTTAATAATTGGACAAACATAATTGAAGAGCGTGCTTTGACGAAATTTTTCTGACATAATAAAAATTTAATGCCTAGTTGCGTTATATTTTTATACTTTTACCATAACCCTTTAAATTTATTTAAATGCCTATAAGCAACGTAATTGGGTAAATATTTTTCATTATAAATATTAAATATTTGTTCGCAAGGAACGTTTAATTTACCGACAATTAAAAATATACTTTTAGCTATAACTTTAAAACTAATTATTATTTAAAAGAAAATGTACACAGGCTTCTACTAATGCTACCAATATTTTGTTAAAATTTGAAAATGATCGAATAAAAATTCAAATTTTTTTGTTTTGAATGTCTTGTGACCCTTAAAACTAAAGATACATATTTTGAACACGTTGAAAAAATTAAATAATTTTTTTAATTCCCAAACCCCTGTTTAATACTATAACTTGATTTGAACTATACAACTTATGGTTCGTGTAATTTTAATTATTCATAAATAATTGAGTAGGTTTTTTTCTGTAAGTGAAACGTTTCGGAAATTTTTTTAGATAAAAAAAGGACTCGGCAGATGGAGCAGTAATTTTTAAAACTCTTCTCAAATATGTTTATTTTTACTATTAAAGTTTATTTTTTTCACAATGTGTGGTCTTAATTCTGACACAATATATCAAAGGTCAACAACATACATTGAACATATAGATTGAAGTAGATGATATTTAAATTATTCACTTGCTAATTTTTCTGTTCGTGTATAAAGGATTTGCCGGATATTCTGGATTTCAAAGTTTTAGTTCTTATTACCACACATTTAAAAAAATAAGTAAATATGACTGAATAAATGAAAAGTAAATATGAATGAATAAATAGTTTTGATGCTATACTCTAAATTATCATGATAAAATTACCCCACTTATTACCAAACAGCACGGTAATAAACCACATTATATGGCTAATTTTACCTAAACTCATTACTAAAAAGCTTCGGTAAAATTTGCAGTTCTTTTTTGAGTTCTCATAAATACAGAAACATTGTAATGTTTCTATATTTTGGTAGTTTTCTCTCAGCATATGAACATCATAATCATCCTTACTTGCAATCGAGAATATTTGTATTACTATCCCACAGATTGTTCTTCTTTCTAATTTTATAACTCTAAAATGTTTGAAGTTGCTATATGTAACACCAAGAAATTTCAAAATTATACTGCCTTCATAATTCTAAAAAGCATAAAATTAGGGAAAAAATAGAATTCTTTAGTGCTCTTTAGAGCCAGAAACAGGATAAACTTTAACCATATTTTTGTAGTTTTTCTCTATGTACTGACACAATACAATTTTTGAAATATTTTGTATACATTCAAGATACAAAATATACATTGAAATGATGGAATATTTCAAACAGCGTTATACTAATGTATTTATTGCTAGTTATACTGATGAGTATAAAAGACAAGAATGTACAATATGGAAGAACCTCATTTGAGTTACATGCATTATGTTTCCAATTCTAGTCGTAGTGCAATAAAATTTTCAACTCCAGCAGCGCACTGCATTCCAAAGTATAAGATGACTAGAATGCTTCTTTCTCAAATATGCATAGAAAACATATCTGACGCTGGATTCAAAATAAATCTTATTTGAATTTGATTTCTTAAAAAAGAAAAGAGTTACAATACTCCTGTAGGAAACGTATAACATTTTCTATCGATATTTTGCGTGTATAATGCTTCTTGAACATACAACACCCAAGAAACTTACATAATATTATTTGATTCTTGATATTTATTCTTAAAATTCAGAATTTTAGCTATACCTGTAATATATGCAACAAATATTTTATTAGGTAATTGTTACTTGAAATTATACGTAGTTCATTTAAAAAAATAAATTGCTATTTATAAATCAACAATAATATTAAAATTTAAATAAAATATTTTTAATAAAATAAATTTGAGCAAATAATCTACAGTGTAAGAAAATTATGGATCAAATGACAGTGAAAAGTACCGACTTTTTGGGTGCATTATCCATAAAGTCCATTTTATCGTAAAATTCCTTTTTAAAGTCAAATATTATGCAATAATTTTTACAGTAAAAAATATTTTATTGAAGTGATATTATGGTAATTTTTACGGTAAAAATGAAGATATAGAACATTTTTTCCCGTAACATATTCCGATATAAATGGATTTTACGGTAAAGTACCATCACCGTGAGTGCCGGTAATTTTTACCGTAATTACAAGGTTTATAAAGAAATAATGTTTGTTACTCTGAAAATTCATTGAATTACATAGTGGGAAGACAATCAACTCCAAAAAAAATTATCTAAAGACTAATATGTTTGCTAGGTTCATCAACTTATAATATCTCTATTTTGTTCGATAGTTTCTCAGGATGAGAAACCAAGTAAAAATTTGCATATTCATAGTTAAGTCTGAAATAATTTTGTAAAGATCTATAAAAAAATGATCAAAAGATTAAAATAAAACTCTATTTAAATCTTATTTATTTTTGTACATTTTAAGTAAAGTATTACGGAATAACTTTTTAAAATACTTTTACAAACTTTTTAGGCGAGAAAATATTATCTCAATTAATTTATTGATAAAAAATTGATAAAAAGTCTCAGTTTCAAAAATGCCGAAACGATATATAAGGTGAAATACTTTTAAATTTACTAGAAAATATTGCATAGAAGTCCGGTTGAAATTTAAAAAAAAAAAACTATTTTTTTGGTGTTATTAGGACGCAAAAGTTACAAATAAAGTTATTGTTCAATATTTTGCTATTTTTTATTGGAGTCAATTTTGGACAAAAACACAAAGATAATAAAATTTTTGAATTTTTTTTTACATATTTAAGTTACAAGGTATGCAAATCTTTGCAAGTTTTTATATGGACGTGTATTGTGTTTTAAAAATTCTAGTATGCTTGTTTATAAATTACAGAGAGTTAAATATAAGTGCCAAAAATAACCTGAAACTACTAAGAATTCAAATACGTTTTTCCCAAATCTTTTAAATCTATTAGTACCTTGGCGATAATATATTATATAAATTATTCTTAATCATGTTGATGTTTTTTTAAACTAATCAATTTTATTACGTATTTAGCGTTAGGTGGATTATATAAGTTTTTTTCATTGATAAACAAATACTGGAATAATTGAAATCAGGTAAAATTTACAGTATTTCAGACTCCATAGGGACGTCAAAAAAATTATTGATTTTTTACTGAAGCGCTTTGGTAGTAACTTTAGTCACAATTAACGAATAGATATCGTTTCATTGCCGCGGTGTTTGGTAAAAAAAAGTGGTTAATTTTGGTAATTCTTTAATGATACCTCAGAGTATGGCATAAAACAGTATTTTCGTTTAAATTTAATTTTCAGTTTTGTATTTATTACTAAATGTGCGGTGATAAGAACTATAATTTATAAAACCTGAATTTTCAGCAAACCGTTATCATACGAACGGGAAAATTATCAAATGTATAATTTAAATTCATTTTACTTCCAAAAATAATATTTTGTTTTTATAAGAATAGTCATACAACTTATAAATATGAAAATTTTACCAGTTTTGTTTTCTTTGTGTAATATTTAGATGCTGTTTTTCACAATGTTTAAAAGAAGAATGGTAAATTTAATAATTTATCTTTATATATATTTGCGTTTACCAAATATTTATATATAACTGAAAAAATACTTTCTTTTCACTTTATCTTACAAAATTTTAGATTTTGATGCATTTCAATTTGATTATTTTTGTCTTATGTAGTAGTTACTGAGTTGTTTTCAAAAGAAACAAGCCACTTACGAATTTTTCGGTAATTTTCCTGTTGATTTCAGGTATGTATATGATAATTTAAATTATTATTGAAATCTACAAATTAGCGAATTATGAGTTTTCTTCTCATATAATTCTGACTCGTCAAAAAATTGTATTTTAAGTAATAAACTTTGTTTTGGTTTAGAATAATTGTTTAAGGTAAACACTTAAGAGAACTTAGTAAAAAATTGTTTTTAAAATAAGTTGATTTAGTTCTATAATTGTTCAAAAAAAATAATTATATACTATTAGAAACGAAAATGAACACTTCATTTAAACCTTTCCTGAAACAAACGTTGATAATCAGCAATGTACTCTTTTATTTATTTACTTATATTCTCACAAAAAAACATTCTACTTAAAAAAAAAATTAATTCCCAAATAAAGACATTTTCTAAAATATCTCAAGCAGAAATTGAAATAAATAATTGTTTGTAATCTTTTACAATTTTATATTTTAAAGGAATTTAATTTGATGAGATTTTGATTCTTTTTGCAGAGTGTGATAAAATGCAAAGTTTTGTAAATGAAATGAACAAAAATTCCGTTCATGAATATTTGGTTGACTTTAGATATTTAGTATGATAATTTAATTCCAGTTGATATTCCGATTGATTTTAGATATTTAGTTTTATTTAGAATTCCAGTTGATTTTAAATAATTGGTATAATAATTTAAATCATTACTTAAATTTAGAAATTAGTCAACAGCGGAGTTTTCAACTCATATCATTCTGACTCACAAAAGAATACCATTTTTAAAAAATAATTTTCTTTTTGGTTTAAAATAGTTGCTTATAAAAAACAAATAGGACTTTGTAAAAAACTTATTCTGTAAAATAGGTTGATTTAAATCTATATTTATTTTAGGAGATAAGAGTAATGATGTCTAAATATGCAATCTGAAATGAAAATAAGCTCTTATTCATTCATAACAAACTCTCCTAAAACAAATTTTGATAACCAACAATGCATCTTAGTATTTAATTACTTGCGTTTTCGTTTTAAATAGCAAACAAAATTTCCAAAACAAGGAAAAAAATCGGGAATGCCTCAAAAAAAATTGAAGGAATAAAAAATAAATGAAGAGATATCATCTTCTTTCCTTCGTTTAGTCTCGGCCACTCACGGCGCTGGACGAGAGTGAGAATTTCGAAATACAAGGCCGCATCAGGAAAATCAAACGAGACGAGTCTTTCCGTATAGATCCTCCCAGGGGGTCGAACAATCCCCTTTTGTTTGAAAATCCGATTCCCCCCCCCAACTCATCCACTCCATCATTTGTAGGTGAGGATTCCGGTATCCTGGAATTCACCATATGGAAATGTATCCAATAAACGGATGACAGCATGGTTGAAGTGAGTGTTTATATTTGTTGCTTCTCTTCCGTAGACTAGCTTGTTGATTTATCGCTGCTATTTGCGTAAGTTAGAGGGGTTTTAAAATGCGCATTGTCGTTCAAGTAAGGTTATTTCATATTTAAACTGTAATATACTGATTATACTGATTATTTTCACATAGATTTGATTTTTAAATAAATTTACAGTATAAATACATTACAAAAATGCGTTTTCACATTATTTTATTTTTAAATAAATCTGTTTCATATATGCAGCTCGCATAAAAAAAAAAATTATATATTTAATGAATATAGATAAACTTTTGTGAGATGTAACTAGATTCTTTAAGAAATATAGATGTATTTTAATGGGGTTAAAGCATAATGTTAAAGAAACATTAGTAATTTTTTTTTTGTGTTTGTAAAATGTCAATTTATTTCGAACTGTAAAGGAATGTAAGAAAGTTTTATTTGAATTAAATAATGATTGATTTCTTGTAGATTTGATTTTGAAACAAATTAAACGTATAAATATATCCCAAAGATGCACTTTGACCATTTCTTTTCATTTTTTATGAATTTGCGGCATACACGCCTTTTCACCAAATAAACTAATAACTTTAATGACTATAGGTGAACTCTTTTATGAGATAAATTTAGATTCTTTAAGAAACAAAAATATATATTTAATGAGGTTAAAGCATGTTGTTAAAGTAATATTTATATTTGTAAAATGCAAAATTGATTTGAACTTCGAAAATTATAAGGAAATTTCCTTTGGAATTACTTTAAACTTAATTTATAGATAGGAAATTTATTTTTATAAAATATATTAGTTTAGCAGTTTTTTATTTCTACACAATAAAAATATTTTTTGATTGAAATGCAAACATATTTTTAAATAAAAACATATAATTCTATTTTTTATGAAGCATAAAAGTATTTGAATGTTAAATGTTATATAAGTTCATTTTATTAGGATATTATTTACGACGAACACTAAATGCATTTTTAATACGACATAAAGATGTGGAATAGAAAGATATTTTTAGTTAAATGCATCTAAATTGGTGAAAAATAAAAATGCTCTTTTAATGAGTTATGTTTTAAATCAAATATATACAATTAATAAAATAAAAATTTGTTTTTAATCTAAATATATAAATAAATAGAAGATTCATTCTAATTGAAAAGGTTTAGTTTTACAATCACAAAAGATACCTTTATTTAGGGGTGCTGTAAAACCACTTAAAGGTTTTTGAATACGCATGGATTTCGAAGAACAAAACATTTAATATAGTTCCTATTCAAAGTGCGCTTCTGTTTGTAAACTTTTAATTTTGGCGATAATTATTTTGGCGCCAATTTTTTTGTTCGAGAGTAAAGTGTAATTTGTAACATATGCTGTCAAAAATATTTGTGCTTACAAAAAAAAAAAAAAAAAAACAATAATAATTTATGTTTTAATAGGCGCTAATTTTAAAATCATATTTCAATAATCGAGTTTGATTTAAATAATATATTGCATTATTTTAAATAAGTTTCAAACAAAAAGTGTACTATTTCTTTAAAAAAAAAAAATAGATTTAAAGAGGACGCTATAATACGGGAGACACCGTTCAAGGTGAATTCTCTCTCACCCACATTAGTAATTGAAAGTTTAATGTTCTGAGAAAAAGAAGTCCAGTTAAACCTAGAGTATATCATGAAATTTTTTCGAAACATCAAAATGTAAACGAATTACAAGATTGCGCAGGATTACTCAAGATTATGCTATGGGGAAGTAATCCTGGTAATAATTTAATTTGCTTGCATTTTGAAATTTCGAAAACAAGGTTTATTCTATGTTTACTTATCTCCTTTTTCTCTATACTTTAAATTTTAAATTATTCATGTACGTGGAACAGAATATGCAATGAATAGTTTCTCACGTGGTATAATGTCTTTTTAAGTAGTAGCCTAAAATAACCAAAAGAAAGGTATTCATGTGAGTAGTTACTATCATATTCATCAGTGGTGATAAAGTAAAGTTTAAGTAAGTAATATGATTGTATTTTTTCTTTGTGTTTTATAAAACACGGTTTTTTTCAACAAATTGGATATGCATTAAGGTGACATGTTGTTTGCAGTATTTCGTTTTCGTAAGAAAATTCCGCAACTTCATGCATTATTGCCAGCATCGTTCAAACCTTTTTGGCGTTTTAATCAGATTCTCACGGAAAATAAATTTCTTTGCGAAAATTCCGTGTTTTAGTGTTTTTCGAGTGATGAAGTAAAGTTGATAAAGTAAAGTTTTTTAAGTAAATAAAATGTAAATAATTAATTTTATAATAATTGCCTTTTTTGCATATTTTGATGCTACATGCTTTTTGTATA
Source organism: Parasteatoda lunata (assembly GCA_949128135.1). Lineage (NCBI taxonomy): Eukaryota > Metazoa > Arthropoda > Arachnida > Araneae > Theridiidae > Parasteatoda > Parasteatoda lunata. Next base: position 67,842,316 of record OX421976.1, on the reverse strand, counting down.
TTTTGATTTTATTCATAAATTTTATCGGATCAAAAGTCATGCGGAAGAAATTTTAACTAAACGTTTATATTTGTTTTAAATCAAGGAATTTTAATTAATGAGTTTAAACTATAACTACTAATGTCAAATGCTTGATTAAAAGAATAAATAGCAATATTTTAGTATTAGTATAATAAAAAAAATACCTTTTTAAGCTATGTTCAATAAAAATTTAGTCTTAATTTGTTTTTAATTAGATTTAAATTAGAATTAGATAACAAATGTAAGAAATATTAATGCATAACCGCTTAAATGAATAAAAAAATATTTCTAACATTTATTCGTGGGCATGTGATAAACATATAATTTGAGGAAATAAGTATGACGTCAAAAAAAGCATTTTCCAATGTAAGTTTATTTATAATGGATTCGCACCAGTAAGCGTATTGAGAAAAATTTTTTTTTTTTTGTTTTATTTTTTTAAAAATAAAATAGAAAACAATACGCCTTTAATAATGATATTATTTAAAATATTTTTAATATATAATTATACGTTTTTGATGCATTATGAAATAAAACAATTATTACATTTTTATTGTATGTAATAACTTTATTACTTTTTATTTTAAAATATCTCCTTTAACAATCACCTTAAAACAATTTTAATAATTAGAAGATTAATAACATAAAAGTTTAGTCAAAAACCTACGAATTCGAAATAAAGGTCAGAAAAAATTTAAGGAGGGGTAGAGTATGTGTTATAAATATTTGTCTTTAACTTATTTAGATGTACTGCAATGACTTTTATAGCTAAAAAATAATAAAAATAGGAAAAAAAAACATATTAGTGACTATACACTGATAGAATTTATGTTCTAAAATTACGCGAAAGTTACCGGTAGCAGTTTGTCTATCCAACTAAACGTAAAGTTTATGGTAAAGAACCTTTTTTAACATTATGGTTTTTCAACCATTTGCAACTAGGATGGTTTCAAAATCGTGAAATGGAAATTTAACCGGACATTAGAGTTAGGCTTTTCTTTAGGTAATTGGAATTGAAATTAGGTTGCGGTTGCGTTGTGTTTTATCAATTGAACCGTGGCATGTGGTTTAATTAGTTCTTCTGCTTTTTTTCACCTGTCGTAAGTGATGGGTAATACTAGAATTTCGTGTTTTACTCAACTTTATGGTGCTGTTATCTATGCGTGAATGAAAGTTTCGTAATCTAATAGTACAAAATCATAAATTGGAGAGTGCAGGACACGGGAAACTTTTCGTGTGTTGAAGGGAATGAAAGAAATATTGCAGAGTCAAAATTGGGACTCGAACCCTCGTTATGTCAGTTATGTGATTGACAGATTAGCGCTCTTGGCTGTACCCAGCTACAATGAACTAAGTAGCTTCATTAGGTGGGCCTAGTTGGTACCATAAATTTTTGGTTGTTTAATCATATTAAGCGAAAGCAGTTAATAAATGATTTTTTCTCACAGTTAGCAGTTGGAATAACATCTTATTTATGGTTATTTGACTGTTTTGTTTGAATATGCTAAAATATTAATGAAATAAATTGTTACTCCAGCATTTTTTCGAATCATTTTTAACAGTGTAACAATAAAAACTAAAACTGAATTCTTGAGACAATTTAAGCAGGAAAACTGTTTAATAAGTTTAAAACTTTTTAGTTTAAAATTTTGTTTAAGGTATAACGATATTCTTTTCTTTAAAATTTTTTAACGTAGGAAGTTTTATTTATCTTAACATATTTAATTATCATGACATATTATTTATCATAGCATTGCAAACTAATCCTTAAAATCATCACCAAAATTTAATTGCATACTAATGATTTTGTTCATGTTGTTTTAACTGTCAGTTTTCGGTTGGCTGTTAAAGAACCAGTAAATTAGAGAACATGCTATTTTTTACAAGCCATTTCCCAATTTCAGAGAAAAAAAAATTTATGAAAGAAATGTGGATATAATTATTTTACTACTTAAGAAGTGGATACCACTGTCAGTCTTTTCTAAAATCTAATGCAAAGTAAATGATGTTAGCTTTTAATCATGTTTTAGAAATGATTGCCTGCACTAAGAATTAAAGCATGGTCACAACTAACTTTGTGACCTAGTTAGTTGGTCTTATGGTACTATTTATGGTGTAGAGTTCATGCATTGTCCTTAATATCGAATGAATGGGCTGGTGATGAGCAGATCAGTGATGCTGCCATCTATATTTGCTTGAAAAAGCTAGGAGTTCCTATAGTTTAATTCACCAATTACTCATTTTATTAAGTAGAGTCTATCTAAACAATCACCCCAAAGCCAAGGTGTGTGTGTGGCTATGGAAGCAAGGAGAAGCACGTTTAGAATAGAGGATCTATTCATGTATTTTTCTCAAACCCGCTTCAAAACCGGATTAAATGTTAGCTCCGAATCCCTGTTTGAAATTGTTAACCTCGTAAACAACTGGAACATCCCAACAAACATCGGCAGTGAACGCAACAACTGGAGAGTGGAATTCTTTGGCAAACTATTTAAACTCCTTAAGAACGTATTATCACACAAAATGTCTGCAGAAACGGTCAAACTCACTATCAGCTAGCCGTTAGAATGGCTGTTTAAACCTCTCGGAAATTGTGTGCACCCAACTTCTAATAGCCTTATCTGACTTATAGCTTCATAAGCCTGCCTTCACCACAGAATTTATAAAAAGAAATAAACTATATTTTTTTGGACATTCATGGTTTAAATACTGATATATGAACATCTAATTAAAAATTAAAATATTTAAAATAGATATCATACATTTATCGACTTTTTATCACTCGAAAAACACTAAAACACGGAATTTTCGCAAAGAAATTTCTTTTCCGTGAGAATCTGATTAAAACGCCAAAAAGGTTTGAACGTTGCTGGCAATAATGCATGAAGTTGCGGAATTTTCTTACGAAAACGAAATACTGCAAACAACATGTCACCTTAATGCATATCCAATTTGTTGAAAAAAACCGTGTTTTATAAAACACAAAGAATAAATACAATCATATACGATAAAATAAAATTTTCATAATAATATTCCCCTCCCCTAACAATTTCTATGAAATATTAATCATAAAATATACCATTCCTTCTCTTTGTATACATCTTTTATAACGAAAAATAGGGAAGAAAAACTATGTAACAAAATTCCCTTTAATCCATTTTTAAGGGAAACGAATCATAGTCATAGCAAAATTTATCATTCTGTTAGAAAACGTTTGTGTTAGTGATAATTCCCTACAGGGATTTTTCCACAGCTGTTGTGAAATTCCGTAGAGTTAATGTGTCGAGCTACGGAACTTGACAACAACGTTTTGTCATGGTTGTTAGATCAGAATAGTTAATACTTAAGTGCAAGTCCCGTGAGCATTATTTACATTTAAGTATTGAGATAAGAGAAACGCTTGGGTTTTGTACCATTTTATTCAGTGGAGCAATAAAAAGGAGTTTATATTGTTATAAGATTTTCAAATAAACCGTAATGTGGTTTTGCTTTTGCATGTTGCTATAAATTATATTTCCTTTACTTTTACGTTTTTTCCCCTCAAAATAAGAATGATTAATGTGTAGTTTATATATTATTGTAAAAAGTTCTATTTTCAAATAAAATTACTTAAAAAATATTTTATAAAAGTGTTTATTTTAATTATTAGCCAAATTAAACTGATAAAATATTGTTTTATCCAAAATTTGAAAATTAAAATTAAAATCGTAAAAGAGTGAGGATTTAGAGATCATGACGTTGAAGAAATAATTATCTTTTTTACTAAATTTTCTGTAACATTCATTAATAAAAGATTGTGTTTGAAATAATGTTCTTTAAATATTTGTTTCTACTTTTTAAATTTTTATGAATTAATTATATTTTGTATATTATTTCGTTTTATAAAGAGACGGTGTAATTGTAACAAATACTAAATCTAAAAAGTGTGTTGACTTGAATAAAAATTAAGAAAAATTAGTCTAAAACTACATAATTTAACCAATTAAAATTATTTTGTATCACATCAGCCTGCATATAAATGCATCAATAACAATGAAACAAAAAATATAAACGCACAAATGTTGGAAGAACATATAAATTATCGACGAAATTTACAAGTTGCCCAAATACTGAAATAAAAATGGAAATAATTAAATTGAAATAATTAAATTGAAATAAGAAAAGAATTCATTTGGAAGAAGTTAATAAATTTGTGTGTTAAGCTAGGTAATAGGATGGGTTTTAACTTCAAGGAGACAATATAATTCATTGGTCCCTATTATGTATCTTTTTATGAAAAATTGAACCAATTACTATCTTAATATAAATTTTGTGAAAAATAGTACATTTATCCTTCATTTATAATAATTGAATATTTACAATACTGACTAAATTATTTCAGTAACAGGAATTTTTAATTCAAAATTCCAATTTAAAATGACATTTTCCCATTAGAGGTCATCAATTATTTTTAAAGGGTTCATGTACAGGTTCTGAGAATATCTGTTTGTGTAAAAAAATTACAGGGAGTACAAAATAAACTTTCCTTAAATGGCTCAAGAAATATTAATATTTAAACTTGTAGAAAAATTACCATATATTCAGATCTGCAGCTCGTAGAAATAGATAAAACTAAAATGAAATTTGGCATGCTAGAAAACTTATTTTTATTTGCGAACTTAAAGCAACGCTTTCCGAAATTCAATTTCTTTGAAAATTATTGCCCGTTATAATAGTGCCGGTAAAAGATAAAAACTAGTCAACATTTCTATTATTGTATAGCTACAGGAATATTTGACATAATTCTCTTCTGAAAAATAAAGGTAAATAAAGATAGTGAATAATGTTTCAGGGTTACTCTTGGACAGATTTTGATATAAAAAAAACTGATTGAATCAGTAGGGCATCGAAACTATGCATTGATCCTGTCAAGAGGTAAAAAGAGATTCAACCAAATTCTCAAATGGAAGAGCAGAAAACTTTTGAAGCAAAGAAACGTTGAAATATGTTAAAAAAAAAACAACGCATTCATTTTTTTAATTTTTTGCCTCATATCATTAAATATTGTTAAAAACTAAATTATTATAATAATTTTGGAAAAAAATGTGTAAAGGCATTTCCAATTAATCTAAAGAGGATGATGCTTAGAGATATAATTTCTTGCTCTATATTAAAAAAAAAATCGTAAGCTGATTAGGCTGTTTATCTCTATGTTGCATTTTGTTTAACTGAGCAATGATTATAAATAAATTACAAAGGTGTGTGTAGAAAAATATACAGATAGCATGAAGGATAAAAAAATATAACTAAATTTTACGTTATGAAAAGGCTATTTTTATTTGAGAACTTAAAGCAACGTTTTTCGAAATTCCATTTTGTTTGAAAGTTATTTCAATTTTAAGTAAAATTTACTCTTCTGTTTTTTTTTGTTGCTTTAATTAGTGATATTTTTGTAGGAAAATCAGCTTTTTAAGTAAAATTTTCTCTTATGTTTTTTTTTGTTGCTTTAATCAGTGATAAAATTTCTCTCTCAAGACCTTAATTATATAAGATCGAGTTTGAGTGGATTTTGAAAACAACAATAAAAGGAGCAAAGAGAGAGAGAGAGAGAGAGATTTGGTTTTGTCTCATGTTAATCTTAATAATTATAATGGAATTTTTAAAAATAGTAAACACTTAATTTAACAAAGATAATATCCGTTTCGTCTTAAAACTACTTCGATCGAAGTCTTATTAGTGAGAAATATTAATTTTAATTTATCACAGTCTGTATTCTTAAGCTTAGTTAATTTTTTTAATTACAGCTATTTCAGATATTCGTTCATTTATTTAATATGAATATATTAGCTCTTTTTGAGGAAAAAAACTGGTTTTTAAGAAACAAACAAAAAAATTATTAATGTGAAAAAAATCACGGATATTGGTTAGAAAAGTGAGTAGGGTAAGAGCCTTTTCTTGAAAAATCATTCGATTCAAGACAATCAAAACGAATATGATTTCTGATTAGCAACATGTATATTATATTTTTAGGCATTTTTTTACTGATAAGAAAAAATAGGGTATTATAAAGTTATGCCGTTATTGTAATAGTGTTGTAACTCTTGAGAAATAAAAAAAAAATATCAGTATTAAATATTAATCATAAGCTTATAACATAGAAATAAAGAGCAATCTTACTTTTTCTAAAAATTGAAGGAAGGTTCATTGCTTAGAGATGAGATAAATTTGTGCATTATTTATAATTCTTTCAAAAATAAATCCACTAAATATAGAAAACAACAAACTGACTTTTCAAACGATCTTATTTATACGCTATCACTAAAGAATCTTTTTTATAAGAATAAATGAGGTTATTATTTCAGAAAAAATATCGGATCGTTATGTTTGAAATTAAATTTGTTAATAAGCTCATAACGGAAAGAAATATATCAGAGATGATGAATTTCTTGTGCTACGGCTGTAGAAAATAAGGAAATAAAGATAAGAAAATGTATTCAATTATTTTCATGCAATCGAGAAGAAAAAAAGAAAAAAAGAAAAAAAAAGGTATTAAGTATGTAAGGTAAGCATTAATGAGAGAAATATAGTTGTTTCGTTCTGTACTTATTAAGTTAAGGAGATTGGAAACACATAGATAAGTAGTTTGATATTTATTTAAATATATACATTAAAGAAGAATATAAGTATTATTATTGAATTCGATAGGTACTTGATATTAATATGGTTAGGAAAAAAAGTTAAAGCCAATAAAAAAAAAAACCCAATAATTCTGAACAATTCTTGACATCGTAATGATATTGTTGAGAATTAGGTTTCAATCGTCATGATTCAAAACAGCTCACTTCAAATATATTTGACTTAAAACAATGCGTATTAAACGAATATTAAAAATAGGTAATTTTTCTGGACATTAGGTACATGTCAATAGGTGGCAGCAAGTCAGAGTTCTAAACGATAAACCCTGGCACACTTAGAAAAAAACTTTACTCTATTGCATTTCTGGTAAAAAATAATTCTGATTAACACAACCAAAATAGACGGTACTTACGACTATTCCACAAATTCTGGTTTTCAAAAGTATAGTTCTACACGCTCAATAAAAAATATGAAACTGGAAAGTAATTTTAACCTAATAAAAAGTTTTTATGCCATGCTCTAAGGTATAATTTAAGTAACAAAATTGTTTTTAAAACTGTCATTAATTTTACCACGTTTTGGTAATTTAAACGTTTGCCATTAACCTGTTGTCTATGCCTTTTACCAAATAGATTAGTTATATCGGGTTGTTCGGAAAGTAATTTCGTTTTTCCGACGAAGGATTTATTTGTATTTTTTCGAACTCAATTTCACACTTAAGCCGCATTATCATTATATGTTTTGAGAGCTGATATAGCAAGGCTTGTGTGTGAAAAAGTTCAATTAATTCTATGCAGTAATTTTTGGTTGGTGCCCTTTTAAGTATGGTGAGCAATAAGCAGCATTTCAGCCAAATTTTACTTTTTTACTATAGAAAAGGTAAAAATGCTGTCCATGCCAGAAAAAAATTAACCGATGTGTATGGAGAAGATATGTTGACAGTATGTGTATGGAGAAGATATGTTGTTGAGATCATGGAGCAAAAAAGATGAACCGCTCAAAGCATTTTGAAAGTCAATATCCGTCAAAAAAAGGTGATGCCGCCTGTTTTGTGGGATTTTAACGGAATAGTTTTTTTGAGCTTTTACAGGATAACACAACAATTCAGAAGTCTACTGTCGTCAGCTAAACAAACTGAATGATGCACTTCAGTAGAAAAACCACAATTAATCAACAGAAAAGGCATAGTGTTCCACCAAGATAATGCGAGACCTCATGCAAGTTTGGTCACTCTCCAAAAGCTTTTACAGCTTGAATGGGATACACTGCTCCATCCACCATATCCTCCAGATCTGTCACCTTCGGATTATTATTTCTTCCGGTAACTACAAACTTTTTTTGACTGCGAAACTTTTACTTTAAATGAAGAGGTCAAAAATCACCTGGATCAGTTTTTTGCCAGCAGAGACCAAAAATTTTATAAGCGTGGTATCATGGTACTAACAGAAAGATGGCAAAAGGTGTTGGAGCAGAATGGGCAATATATAATTTAATAAAATATTTATTCATTATTCGAAAATTGTCTTTCATTTCCCCCCCCCCCCCAAAAAAAAACGAATTTCCGAACAAACCAATAGATTGTTTATTACTTCTATGTTTCATTTCATCTTATAACTGACGTAGAACAACCGACCCAATTTTGGGTTTATGACTACTAATGTTCAACTCCGTAGCCTTGTAATGTCAAACCCAATTCAGAAGACAAGGGTAATCCTGGATCAAGTATTGTGAGAAATATGCCTTCGTGGAGCACTTTTTGATGAAATTTACTAGCATTTGCTTAACATAACGAGGAAAACCAAGAAAACCTCCCAGGGTTAGCCTAGCGCAAAGGATCTCTAACTCATGATTTGTCTACCACCAAGGATATTTTACGTCAGAAATGTGGTCGGTGCGAGCCGGTTGCGGAATTCGTATCGACCAGCCATGGCTGGGATTCAAACCCAGTTCATCTCAATGGGAGGTGAACGCTCTATCTCCTAAACCACCAATGGCTCTAGGTGTTATTTAAAATGGGGGTTTATTTAATTGCCTGATAGGGGTTAGTTGATTATTTTTTCCTAATATATTTTTTCCTAATATATTTATCGTTTAGAGAAGATGGGACTAAATGATGCTTTCAAGTGTTTTTTTTAAAATACTATACTGGGATATATCAAGCTGTGATTTCTGTTTTATGCATCTTTCATAACGGTAGTGGGATTTATTTATCTATTCATTTATACACGTGGGTTTTCTTATAAATGCAAACAATAGTTAAAAGTTCTTTCGAAATTTACAAAACAGACAGCACAAGTTAGAGATAGACAATAAGAATATGCATTATGCGTTACAGTGGGATTCAGTCCCTCTACATTCACTCTTCAGATAGATTAAGCGTACAGCAAAACCACACGAAGACGACCAGTATTTATCGCAAGTAAAACAGCTATGCATCAATGACGAGGAGTAAGTCTTTCCACTGAACTCTCTGAAGCGTAGGGGTAGCGGTTACAATATCGTATTGCTTCCTGTCTCATTTTTGCGATAACTGTTCTTCAATTTGGCAATAGACAATTCATTCTTTGTAGTAAGTGCACGAGCCTGCATGTGTATCAAAACAAAATTAATTTAATCATTATTACATTGAATTATTAAAATGTTTGATTAAATAATAAACATAACGATTGGCTTATATTACATACATTTTTAGGCTTGTCCTCAATTTAGGCTTATAAACCTTACCAAATAGTAGAACAGATAGAACAGAGCCCAGTACAGATAAGGACAGAACGAAGATACTTTCAGAGCAACAACGGGATTCGAACACACCACCTCCATGCTTTGGACAGCATTTGGCAGGCGATACCGCTCGGAGAGAGGCCCCTACATAAAAATTTCATTCTTATTTATTTTCACATGCAACTGCAGGCTTTATTGCTTTAAAGAACTATGATTAATCGTAATCCTCAGACAAACTAAAGAGCAGATAGTTCAAATTAGAGAAATACATGAAAAAGATGAATATATTGTAATATAGAGGTAGCGGGTTCGAATCTCATAGTATAATCATACATATGCTTGGGATTTCTTTTTTTATCTGTATTTCGAGTAAAGAAGGAAGACAACTTCGTATATATATATATATATATATATATATATATATGTATATATATATATATATATATATATATCGTTAAGGCATGGTTCCTAGTAGAACAACGAAAGGAAGCATCACTGGCTGCGGTCAGAGTGCGGGTGAGTGACCAGTAGAATTGGGGATAACGAATCATCTAAGTGGTTCGAATAAATAGAATCAGTTCACTTTGGTGATTTGAATCACTGATTCGAATCACTTACGGATTGGAATCACTTATTGATCCGAATCACTTATTGGATCGAACCACTTATTCATTCGAACTACTTATTGATTCGAACCACTTACTGATTCGATTCACTTATTGATTCGAATAAGTTGATTTGAATCAATTGATTCAAATCTGTTAATTCTAATCAGTGATTCGAATCAGTTGTTTTGTCGAAAATAATTTGAATTATAATGAAGAATTGTTTCTTAAATTTCAGTTAGTTTTGATTCACAGTGATGTTATGTCATATACAGTTATAAAACATAAGAGATTCTTAGGCATTTCTTATTTAAGACTTAAGATTTTTCCAATTAAAGAATTCGAACAAAAAAGAATGAAATATTTCTTTTATAGCTTCTAGCTTCGTAAAATTTACTATAATTAAAAGTCTTTAAAGCAATTAGCAACGAATACAATATAATTATACGAAAGATATAACAAACATATTAAGTTTTCAGTTAAAAGTTATCTGTTTAACATTAGTTATCATGCCATTTGGATCAATAATTCGAATTAAATTATTCAAATCACAGATTCAAATCACCGGTTCGAATCATGTGATTCAGTTCAGTGATTTAAATTAAGTGATTCGGATCAGTAGTTTGAATCAAGAATATCAGATCTCATTTCAAAACTAGTAATTTAGATCACTGATTCGAATAACATGTTCATACGACTAATTGTGAATCGCGTAATTCGAATCGAACGCTTCAAAGAAGAATTTGAAAATTTAAAAATTCGACTTATCTATCTATATTTTTCCTTTGACTAATGTCGTTAGAAAACAAGTATTCATTAATGAGAAACTTTCAAGTAAACAATTAATCTTTCGTATAATTATATTTTATCTGTTGCCAATTGCTATAAAAACTATGGTAAATTTTAAGAAACTACAAAAGAAATGTTTTTTTTTTTAAAATTTATTTTATATCTCAATTCATTGAATTCTTCAATTGGAAAATCACAAATCCTTAATAATGAATGCATAAGAATCTCTTAGGTTTTACAAGAATTTTTTTACTGTATATGACATAGCATCACTGTGAAACAAAACGAACCGAAATTTAAGAAACAATTATTCATTATATTTGTGATTCGACTAATCGAATCAGTACCCAACTCTAGTGACCACTTGGATCAGTCTGCGAAGGGACCGCGATAGTATGGTATTGGTCCTCTTTACCATAAAGAGTCCGGTTCTACCATAAAGAGCTCGATTTTTCACACAGGTTCGCGGCTACTGAAGTGGGAGTACTATCCCTTCTGCAGAGGATGAAAATTGTGATTGCATGTCTTCGGATCATCCTCGGGAATATTTTCCTGGCTGTTGCCAAAAGCCCATTATGCAACTCTAGTGCGACGTAAATAAGCTAGAACTAGTCTCATAAAATGACAATAAAATGACATTCTATTAAGGAGTATAATGAAGACAGGGGAGGCCGTAAAGTGTTCGTCCAAGACTTTAAAATTTAATTCTTAAGAGTTAATTCCAAAATATAATATGCAGTACTGATGCAATCTTATGTTCTAAGTAAGCATATCAGTTTTATTATGATAGAATGTATTTTAGTGTCTTCTTTTAATAATACTTCTGCTCAAAGTATTTTTCTCATATTTTCTCGATATGAACATTCACCAATTTAGTTTTATCTCGCTTCACAAGAAGTCACTCTAGTGAGAAATTTCCTTTTCTTCAAAATTAAATGGTTGCCTGAAACATAGAGCTTTAAAAACTTTTGATTTATAGTACATTAAAAAGTTTTTAAATTCCTGAAAATATCTCTTTAAACTTTCTCCGTGAAGCTTTTCTACCATATACCAATAAGGAGGTGAAAATATGTTTCAATGAAATTTATTTATCTTATTTTATGCACTTTATAATGCTGAAACTAATAAAAATTAGAATTTCTTAGAGCTATGAAAGCATCTAGCAACTTTAAGCGTCCTAGAGTTATGGAACTTTTTGAGTTATGAAGAGCAATCGGTGTGGTTGTGTTACAAATATTCTGGGTTCTAAATTAGACTGATTGCCAAACTCATACACTGAAAAGAAAATTACCAGAATATATTTAAATTTACCGTGCTTCTGGCTCTACGAAGACACCAAAACAGCACTGTAATTTTTACCGAAGTGGTTTGGTAATGACTTTGATAAAATTAACAATAAAATGTTCCGCTTGGTAATTACTGTGGTAAACTTTGGTAAGCATTATCATGAAACCTTAGAACATGGTCTAAAAATATTTATTCTGTTAAATTGACTTTTTGTACTTTTATTAAATATCTGATAATAAAAACTATACTTTTGAAAACCAGAATTTCCAGAAAACCATAACCATTCGAACAGAAAAATTATCAAATGAATTGTTTAAATAATTGGTTTTATTAGAGAAATTATCTTTCTTTTCCAATAGATAAATAATAAAAAATTGTCAACAGATAAACAAAAATTCTATTCTAAACTTTAAGAGACAAATTCTATAATTCAAACAAAGAAAAAAATAATATTTGTACAAAAATGTTAGAGTAACATTAGAATATTTTTATGTGATAAATAAAAAAAAAAAATCTTATTTGCATAAGTTGTTAGCATTAAAATAAAGTCATATTTAATAATTACAGCATTACGAAAACGTACAGCCGCATAAAAACTGAATGCCAAGCTAAATGGTGAGCTAAATCTAAAAAGAGAAGTTCGATATCATTGTTGATAACTGACAACAGTTGAATGCTTATTGCTACAGTAAGTAGTAAAATGTTTCGTATAAAACCATTCTACCTATTGCTTAAGTCCAATAATATCCACTAAAAATATAAAACTATAATGACACTTAAAATGAATGCACAAAATAGTAAAACATAAACAAAGAATCAATTCAAAGATATAGGACAACGAAGTAAAAATGGACTTTATTCCAAACATTACATAAAAGTGATAATAATTTTAACGAAGTGCATATTTTGCCGTACAAAAGATGTTATATTACTCCTCAAGCGTTCGCAAAAGACCCGAAGTTATTCAACATTAAACTTAATTAACGTTTTCCAGAAAACTCGACCTATCTCCCGTTTCGCAAACGATATTCAAAGACAGCAAAAGCTTTGCCCATTGAATTGGCTTCAAACAAAAGGAAAGTGCGATCCTTTGGAAGAATATTTTCTATAAAGGCAGAACGAGTCCGTATCGATTATTTCATATCGATTGAAACGGAGTCCTTAAAGACTAATCGATACGAGGAGAGAAAAAGCGATCTTCCATTTGGTGCAAACAGATACTGATGTTTTTGTCTGTCCGTCTGTTTGTTGAAGGAAAAAGTTCTTAGATTGCCTTAATGGAATATCTGGCAGAAAGTGGAGCTCCTTTAAGTTTTCTTTTCTGATTATTGTTTCCGGATCGAGTTTGTTAAATTTAAAGCGGTATGTTTTAAAGATAAAGGATCGACAAATCTAATAAATGTATCAAAAAGTTTCTCTGTTCAGTCACTGAGATAAAAAAAAAAAAAATTAGTATTTGGTATTTATATTTGTATCATGAGTAATTTAAGGTTATGAAATATATCGATGGTGACAACAGTGTCTCTTACTTTATTTAATGATATATTAATATTTTTTATTGATAGCTTAAAAGTAACACAAATTTAAAAGACAAAATGGGTCTAATTATTATCTTATACTAATGTAATAAGTTTTGTTAAGAGAAGGTATAACTAACTAGCACTAATTATAAAATAAATCTATTTGTTTAATAAATAATCCCAATAAACTGATGCAGTATGGCATTAACTGATTAAAAACTTTATTCGCTTGAAGGATAAGAATTACGATAGATATGTTCGCTATCAAGAATTCGCGAAATCTTCAATTTACATTGTTGTAATCAGGAGTATAAATTCAATTCCGACAATGCTAAAATTATTTCTGCCCCAGTTACATCAGCTCATCTTGATTCCCTGGAATCTTGTTTTATTCATTTGAATGCTAATTTCCTTGTTTTAGTTCTTCCCCACTTCTCCATAACGCGTGTTACACTGTTTTGCCTCTCGGCCACTGTGAATTTTCTTGTTTTGCTTTTCATCTTTTTTCTCTCTCGGCGTTTGTGGATTTTCTAGTTTTGCTTCTCTCCTGGCAACTTTACGTTAATATTTCAAATCATTCTGGTTTCTTTACATCCATGTTTGGCAAGTCTTGAAAATGGGTGCCCAGCCAATGGATAAAATAGGTGCCAGATAGCAGATATTATTTTATTGCGTGATGTATTTTCAATCAAAAATATATTAATACAAATATAATTATACAAAAAAAATTATAAAAAATAGAACAAGTTTAACAGTGTTCTCGATCAGTGATCATCGAGAAGAAAAATATGCCTAATTGTCATAGGAACTAACCATGCAATAGAACTATAACCTTATTTCACATAAAAATTAATTCAACAATTAATCGTGATAGAGAGCTTGCATGATTAAATTAATAATAAGGCTTTCTCCATGATACGAATTCCCTTATAAAAAGACTTTCCTATTTTTTGTATTGGACTTCAGTCATGACTTCAATTTTGGTTCACACAATTTTCATGAGTAAAATACTATTTTGTTTTATTGAATAAATTATACTACTGTACACATTTACTGTATAAATTACTGCTTAAATTTTATGCTAAGAACAACCAGGGAACTCCTGATTATCATGTAAGAAAACTGAATCCCTTAGTGTGATTTATCCCTTAAAGGAAAATTGTCAGAGGAGTTTTACTTGGTAAAAACTTTGTTCAAAAATGTTCAAACCAGTATCAACACGCCCCAAAAAACGGGTTCAAGACCCGCCAGACGTGAATGCGAAAAAACAATAGCGATTTGAAATAAAAAATTCAAAATTGTCAGCAAAAAGTGGAAAATCGATTAATAATGGTGAGAAAACAAAACCGGAAAAATTACACCAACTGACTGATAAAAAATTAATAATAAATCGAACAAGAAAAACTATAAAAGGTGGAGAAGGGCTAATCATGGCAAAATGCCTTTCCAAGTGCCATTGAGAGGTTGTGAGGAACTAATGTCGTTAACAAGGGAGATGCATTTTGCCTTGAATTGCCCTTCTCAACCTCTGAGGCTTTTCTTGTTCTATTTTTCATCTTTTCTTTCCTCTTTACGCAGGTGTGGTTGTTTTGGCTTTGTTTTCTAATCTTTATTTTCCATTTTTGCTGATAGCTTTCCTTTTTTTAAAATATCAAATCACTTTTTTTATCTTCGCATTCACGTCTGGCAAGTCTTCAGGATGAATGCCTGATTAGGGGGCACTTGAGACAAGTCTACTGTTGTTTTCTGTTTCTATATATTTGAAGCGAATGAAGTTTTCATCAGGTATTACCTTATTGCTTCAGTTTCTTTGGAATATTTATTTAAAAGTGGAGAGGTTATAATTTTTATCGTACTCTAATTACACTTCATACGCTATTCGCACCACTTCATACGCAATTTAGAACTGGCTGCATAACGATAAGGAGAAAAACTACTAATGCCAGGTATACATAGTATACATGTTATTTTTGAAGTTTAAGTGCTATTGCTCATTGCACATTTTGCCTCTTTATCCAACAATGTTTTTTTTATTCTTAAGTGCTACTGTTTGGTATATATTTGACCGGTATATGGTATGAAAAAATTAATATTTTTCATTTTAGTTCGCAAAAGCATTTATAATCAGTTCAGCTTCTCAAACGACGTGTGCATGTATTTATTGCAGTGCTCTTCTATCTTTTTGATACCGCGGACCGGTCAACGAGTGAAAATTTTGCTGAGTCTGATAATTTTATAATTTTGCTGCCGTCGCCTTCAATGGAAGGACATTGATTATTTGTAGTTTAGATTGTTTTGATTTAATACTTTTAATTTAAATGTATTTAAAAGTGCCTTGAAAATAAATATATAATCACGTGCGCGGTATTTGTGCAGCCTTAAGCGGCGTTTCTCAGCTGCCGATTAACTTCTTGTCCATGAAAAGTCATACAAACTCGCGAAAAATACAACATAGTAAAGAGGGGCCGGGATAGCCTGGTCGGTAGGGCGCTGGGCCCATATCCAAGAGGTCGTGGGTTCGATCCTCGCCGGCCGAAGACTCCCCGTGTAGTAAATGGTGACTGATGCACGTTAAATCTGTCGAGTCTCAAAGTCCTCCATGTTCCCATAACAAATCAATACCTCTGGGGGTACTGATCCAGGAGTTTCCTTGTCTTCTGGATTGGTTCAAAATTACAAGGCTACGGAGTTGAACATTAGTAGTCGTAAACCCATGAAATTGGGTCGGCTGTTCAACGACGGTTATAAAATAAAATAAAACATAGTAAAGAATAACCGTGGTGGCTCAGGGTTATAAAGCACTCGCCTACCAATGAGTTGAACCGGGCTAGAATCCTAGCCATGGCTGGGGTTGATTCTTCTTACAGAAGCTACACTATTTTGGTGCTTTACAAACCCCAGATTTTGAGCCGAGATGGCTCAGGGGATAGAGCGTTCGCCGTTCGAATGCGGCGAACCGTGTTCAAATCCCACTCGATACGTATTCCGCATCCGGCTTGCACCAACCACAGTGCTGACGTGAAATTTCCTCAATGGTAAACGGATCATGGGTTAGAGTCCCCTCGCCGTGATGCTAACGGTGGGAAGTATTCCTGGTTTCCCTCTCCATGTAACGCAAATCCAGGTTAGTTCTATCAAACAGTGCGCCGCGAAAGCTAATTTCTCCCAATACTTGATCCAGGAGTTCCCTTGTCTTCTGGATTAGGTTCAAAATTACATGGCTACGGAGTTGAACATTAGTAGTCGTAAGCCCTAAATAGGATCGGCTGTTCAATGACGGTTGTAAGACATAGCAAATAAAATTGAAATAATTTAATGTACCTTGAGCAGCCCGTAGTATTTGATCCACATACAGGTACCGGCCTGCTTCTCAGGAGTTGTAGGCCACTGCATGTGCTCAACCATGGCGGATGAGAATAGTTTGTAGATATTTTAACCGCTGGTACGATTCGCATCGACGTGAAAATTTTTAATTACATAATATAACGTAAAGTAATGAATAATGAGTTATTTCTTAAATGTGTAAGCGTTCCCTTTAAATTAAGAACAGCATTCCTTTTTATTGATGCCAGTTAAAGTAATAATTTATGTTAACCACAGTGAAAAATGTAATGTGCTTAAAATTTCTTTGAAACATGCTTTAATTAGTGTTTAGTTATTAATAATTATAAATGATCAAATTGATTTAATAATTAATTTTTAATTATTAATGAATTTAACTGTACTTAAACGTACAGTTTCATATTTACGGATTTTTTCATGTCCTGCATTACCATGAAAAATATATTACATAACAATGAGTTATATGTTTCATTTAAACTTTGTTCATCTTAAATTCTGTTCTTCAAATGAGGCAAACATGAAATCCATTTTTTTATATTAACAGGATAAAATCATTTACGAATAGACAGAAACTTTTTTTTAATAATTTTCAGCCAACTATCGAATATGTACTATTAAATTTCCCTGAATCTAATAAACTATTTTCTTTTTTAATTTTCTTTAAAATATGCTACACAACATCCAGTTAACCTATAAATACTCCTTTTCTAGATTAAAAAAAAGTTTGTTTGCTTAAATAAATTTATTTAATTTCTTAAATTTGCATTTTGCTGACGTTAGACATGAACGGAATATTTAATGCTTTACTAAGATAAAAAAAAAAACATTTTAGATGATTCTAGTTTAAAAATAACATAACTCGTAAAGTGAAAAAAATTGCTTCGAATTCATTTTTTTTTAAAGATGAGTTTTATGTCCAACAATTTAAATGCAGATTTGAATTGTTGGAAGCTGAGTTGTTTAAGGATATTTTACATCAGAAAATTAATGACACTTTATGTTATTATTTTAAATATAATTTATTTATATTAAAACAATTGTTATATTTTTAACAAGCTATTGCTATTTAGACATTGTTGTTTTACAAGAAAGAATGTTGAATTGAATCTAGAGAGTATCCAATAGATATTTGATAGTTATTTAAAGGACAGAAATAATTTTTTATTTTCTGATGTAATTATCATGAATTTATTGAAGCATTGTTGTTTTACAAGAAGGATGTTGAATAGAATTTAAAGAGCACTCAATATACATGTAATGATTTGTTAAATTATAGAAAGAATAAAAAACAAAAAAACAAATAAGTAATAAATTTTATGAAAAATAAGTATCAAAATAATTTAAAAAAATACTATAATTATTTTATTTAGTTCTTAGAAATGAATTCTTTTCTGAAACTTCTAACAAAATATTCCTGATTTATATTAAATATTTTTCTAAACTGTTGCTGATTAAAAATAATTAATTAAAATGTTTCCGAATTAATTGTTTCAAATTCTGAATAAATTATTTTAAATTCTGAATTAATTAATTGAAGTTTGAACTAATTAATTCAAATATTTCTGAATATTTAAAGTATTTATGAAAGTTCCTTATATGTTTAAAAAAATGTTTTAAAAGTATTTTAAAACGTTTTATATTTATTTCAAATTCTTCCTAAAAGTATCAAATACTTTTGAAGTATTTCAAATATTACTAAAGAGTTTTGAATAAATTAAAATGTTTTATTTTTATTCCAAAATTTTCTTGAAAAGTTTCAAATACTTCTGACGTGTTTTAAATATTTCTGATATATTTCTGAAACATTTATGATACGTCTCAAATAGCATCTCAAAACATTTTCAAAATTAATATCCTTTGTATCCTTTATTATCATTGTCAAAAGCAAAAAAAAAAAAAAAAAAAAAATTAAAAGGCTTAAGTTCAAAAACTGTTCTAAAAATTTTGTACGAAATCTTTTGCTTGCCAGAAACTTTAACCGCAATATTTCATGCAGCATGAAATTATTCCTCAGATTTAGTTCATCTATTTTTCACCAGATGTCATGACAATGTAATTTCGATTGTCTATGTGACACCAAAAAATATAAGTCTTTGTTACATTGTAATATTTCTTTTAAGATTACACATAGTTATATCAAAGCATTTAAAATCTTTAATTGGACCTTCTATTTGCTTGTAGCATTCATTTCATCATTTTTAAATGTGTATAATCTTAATGCATCATTAATTTATATTATTACTTTTAAAAATAATATTTATCAAACCATTAATGGCTAAGTAATTTGCATTGTATCTAAATATTCTGATATTATAAAATAAACTTCAAATTGTATGTTTATCTATTTTATTTACAGAATTTCAATAACATATCTTATTTACTTAATTGTGATAGAAGTATAGTATTATTCACATAAAAATTTACTTATTTTAACAAAGTTTTTTAAGCATTAATTCCATTTACAGTGAGTAATTACTTTCAGAAGATAATTCGTTTAGCGCTAAAACCAATTTATTCTGGACTGATGAGATTTTTTGAAAATTTATTTTACTTAATGAGAGATAAAATTGGAAAGATATTTTTGATTTAATATCTTTATTGAAATATTCACCCCTTTGTTTAATTTCTAATCCTGAATAAAACTTTTTTTTGTTGAAGTAAATAGTAATTTTCTCTCAGTTTATTAAACAGGAGATTATTTTTATATTCCAGATAAGTTTCAATAATTCCTATTTTAATTTAACCGAAAAAAGTTATTTTTATCTGAGTTCATAATTCTGACAATTTAATCGGCAAGATCAGGAATAAATTAAAGACATCTAGTCAAGTGTTTCTTAAATGATGTAGTGAGTAAAACTACACAATATTTGAAAGTGTTTTTCAAATTTGACAAATTTGATTTTAAAAGTTAGAACGCTTTGGCAAATTTTCTGATAGTTATAATAGTTTAAATTAACAATAGATATATGTAATTTAGATTTTTATAGACTGGATAATTTAACTATTATGTAGCTATTTAGCTATAATTTAAAACTAAGAAGACGGATGGAGCAAATCTGGTCCCTCTTGTCTTATAACTGCATAATTAGAAAAATAACTAACTTAAATGTTGAGTATTTCTGACTTTTCATAATTTTGTCCAATTTATGTGCATATTTAATCATTCACGTGTTAGCCTTATAGAAGTGTATATATAGAACCTTATATCTGAAATGTGTTTGAAACCCTTATGTATTTTGGTAGACATTCTATTACCCCAAGTAGCTTGGGGTATAAAGTAACCTTTAGTTCATTTAAAATATATCTCAGTTTCATTGAAATAACAAGAGCATTTAAAAATCTATATACATATTATTTTTAGCATTAAAATGAACTCAATTATCTAAATAAAATAATGCCTTCATATAATTGAAGAACCAGTGCTTCGTTAAATAAAATATTTTCGTCACCAAAGCGAATAAAATACCATAGAATTTTAATGATAAAGTCTATAACATGATTTTATTATATTTACGATTATGTTTAAAGATTTTAGAAGCCCAATTTATCTGCACACAGTCAATCTGGGAAGGGGCAACATTAGTCCTGTCAGTCATTCTAGGTATACAACAATGTTCAGTCTTTCTAGTAATAGCTATTTTTACATGATGTAAAATTTTGGCATGATCCATTTCCGAATCCCAGAGATAGCTGGTTGATACGAATTCTGCTCTCGATTTGCACTGAAAACAGTGTTGACGTAAAATATCCCCATTGGTTGACGTCTCATAAGTGAGAGTCTCCTTACAGTAGGAATATCCATGGGAGTTATCCCGAGAGTCTCCTTACAGTAGGAATATCCATGGGAGTTTTCCCGAGAGTCTCCTTACAGTAGGAATATCCATGGGAGATTTTCTTCTCAATATAACCCAAATGCGGGTTACTGCAATCAAAATTGTTCTCAACGAAAGAAACTTATTCATTCCAATGATTATTTCTCATCCAAGAGTCCAAATGTTTACTTGTCTTATGGGTTAGGTTTAAAATTGGAAGGCTAGGGAATTGCATACTGATTGCTTCACGGAAATGTGAGAAATGGAAATCGTGGGATTCAGAGCAGGTTATAAAATAATTTTGTAACGAAATCATGGGATTTTTAACGAAACGTGAATTCTTAAATAATTGAAAATATTGCAAAATATAAGGATGATATAGTCTTGAAAATTCACATAGGATTTCTTTTTCACTCCTAAATCCTGACGAATTCCTTACTGTTCTTGTTAATCTAAATATAAAACTGTTTACGAAGTCTTTGCGACTCTGTTTGACAAAATACTCAGCTTAACTTTTATTTGGAATAAGAATTTCTCGGAGTATTTCCTTGAGAACTGTTCCGTCAGAAACCTCAGACATTTCTGCGAAACTTTTGAGTGTAGAATTTTTTATTGTGTAAAAACATTGAATTGGGTTCATGAATCTATAGCGAAGTGGAAATTAATTTACTAAAGGCTTTTGCAATTCTACGGATAGTTAAATCATTGTATTTATGCTCCATTTGATAAAAACATGTTAACTTGTGCTATACCTTACACGGCTGTACCAGTGTAAAAGAACCAAAGATAAAAGTCTCTCTAAACTATGATAGAGCCGTGGTGGATAAAGTCAAAGAGCATTCGCCCCAAAATGATGTGACCCAGGTTCCAATCCAGCTGTGCCTTGTCTATACGAATTCTGTACCCGGCTAGCACTGACTATAGTGCTGACGTAATATATCATGAAAACCATGAGAGGTTTTCGTGGTTTTTCTCGTTATGCAACACAAATGTGGGTTAGTTCCATAAAAAAGTTCTGCACGAAGACTCACTTATCTCAATATTTAATCCAGGAGTTCTCTTGCCTTCTGGGTTGGGTTCAAAACTGCAAGACTACGGAATTCAATATTAATAGTCGAAAACTCAGAATTAGGTCTGATGGTCAACGCTGGTAATAATATATAAACCGTGATGAAATTTCTCGAAGAGAGTCTTTCTGATTGTTTATGAAATAAGACTGTTTATCTAAAAATCTGTTTATCTTGTTTTTATGTAATGGATGTGCATTTGTGAGCAAATTGAAATATTTGCATTGAACGTCGCATACATACGTCACAGCCCGTTTAACTGGAAGGACATATTCACACACCATCCATCCGCAGATCGTAATTTTGTCCTGAACCAGAGCAGGATCAATCACCGTTGCAGTACCCCCAGAGGTATTTATTTGTTATGAGGACTTGGAGAACTTTGTGATTTTGTGCATGCACCAGTCTCCATTTTGTACATGGGGAGGGGAGTCTTGCGTTGGTGGGAATCGAACTCATGAAGGACATGGCTAGGACATGGGATCAACACCTACTAACCAGGATATCCCGGCTCCTTTATAATGTAAGATATGCTTGTGCCAAAAATAAAAAATAAACCTGCAAAATACATAAAAATACACAAAATATATTATACTATTTCAATTATTTTAATTGAAACAAAAATAAATAAGTAAACTAGCTGTGGTGTTCACTAAATGGCGAAAAATAAAACATTCATAGCTGTAAAAATAAACTATCGCAGAAGTAAACGTTACTAATATCAACACCAGAATTAGAGTGTCCATTTAAATAAAAAACAAAAGCAAGGAAAGAAACAACATTCGTAAGTTAAATTCTAGATTTAAATGCAAAACTTTGTGTTATTATTTCGTAGCCTAATTATGATGATCAGAAAAATAATTAACATTCGTGTTTTAGATTTAAGATATAAATGCTAATTTAATTTTTTTGTTATTGATTATTAGTTTAATTATCTTGATAAAAGAAAACAGTCACATTAGTAAAATAGAATTTAGATATAATTACCCAACTTCATGTTTTTTATAATTGCTATATTTAAAATAAATTTGAAATTCGTGTCATGTAAAATACATATTCATAATAATCTTTAGAGAAATAATTAACACTTTTTAAGACAAACGAAAAAGTTATTTTAAGAAATTTGAGTAAATAAAATATTTTCATGAAAAAATACTTATCAATTTAGCGTCTTAAAATAGTTTAAATTTTGTATAATTTTTTTTAAATTACCGGTTACTACTCAGAAAACCATGAATTGCAATATTTTACAAAAATTTAACATTAAGATAGTCAATATTAGTTTTTGGAACTTTACTGAAATTTAAGAACAAATGATGTATTAAAATCTGCTGTACTTATTTGTTATTTATTTAGTTTATTCAGATAAGTACAACATATAAACAAATAAAATATAAAGGGAATCTTGTGAAATTATACTAATAAGGAAAAATGAATAATATTTTAATACTTAAGAAAGGCAAAGCTATGACATTGACTAAAGATTAAAATCTACTATCTTCCTTTCAGGCATATTTCAACTTAAGACGATTAAGATGAGGTGGCAGTCAAATCTTCAAAACTGTAAAACCGGATTTTAAAATAGAATTAATTATGGTTCGTGTCTATAAATTAAAGGAAAATAAATAGAAGAAACTTAAAACTTTTCTGGATTTGGATTTTTGACTTTTGATGGAGAAAAAAAAATCTTTTGAAATTTCTGTACTGACGTATTGTATAGTAATGAAACTTCTGATTAAAAAAAATGTTAAAGCTATTTATTTTCTAATTTTTTTTTCTTATGGTGATGGTTTACAAGAAATTCTGGATTTTAAAAATTACAGTCCTGAAATGATTGTCTAAAAATGATTTGAAGTGGAAAAAAATATAGTCATGAAATGATCAGGACTTAATCAGTTATAGTCTTGATAGCCTTGAACTTCTTTCCCCCCCATTTAGAAAAAAAATATAAAACTGAAGAATAAATTTAATCCAATAAATTGTTTTTTATACATAATAATATAACCAAATTTAACAATATTTACCAAATTTTATTTCATATTAATGAAACCATATTTTATTGCTAATCTTAGCAAAATCATTAACCATTGCTTTGGTAAGAATTTCTGAAATTCCTTGCGTTTCTATAGAACCAAAAATACTGCAAATTTTACCATTTCATAGTTGTTTTGGCGAGACTTTTTTTATCAGTGTAGTAGTCTATATTAAAATTACTGTCTATATAAGACTTAAATATTGTCTATATTAAAAATATAGATAATGCAAGACGGCAAATGAGAATATAAATATCTGTTTTTTTGAGAAAGTAGATATACAGCACGGAGCAAAAAAATAAGTATTTTAAGATTTTGCATTTTTGATGATTCTTGTCACCATTTAGTTTTAATATTGAAAAAACAATGTTATGAACTTATCGCGTCGCTATATTTATATATGTTTTTTGTGTTTATTTTCAAAGGAGCAATCAAGTGTATGTTTATGAACATAAATCTAAAAGCTCTTTATAAAATTATGCATTCAAACAAAAAATGAACTAAACTGAAAATACTGTTTTTAAAAAAGTTTGTATATTTCCGAACAAAACTATTTTCAGTTTTGAGATTTCCACTCCCGAAACATGTAAGATCAAGTAGTATTTGCATAAATATACAAAAAAATTCGGTCCTCAGTGCTATTCTTCGCATTTTAAAAGTGCATCTTGGGGGTTTAATTGGGAGCCAAACAATAACCTATTGAACTCGTCAGCCACATGAAACAAAATGATTGAATGAGAAATTACTCGGGGTAATTTATTATTTTTATTTTTTCCAATGAGCTGCACAATCAGTCTTCCCGATGAGCAGACCTAGTGCGTTCTCCAGAAGTGGTATCAACTCTTTCAGGACCACCACAATGGGTGAGATACCGTTGGCCATGTTAATTTGGACGTCTAGTTTCTGCCACACTAGATGGCAGCACCGAGACTCTATTTGGATGCTAAAGTGCACTAAGAATTTAATTTTGCCGGAAATGCCAAGAGCCAATGAGGCACTCCAGGGATCTTTTACATGCCGCATAATCATACGACATGGCCGCTGAGGATTTTCTGCATCCCGAAAATCCGGTGTCTGGGCCGGGGATCGAACCCGCAGACTTGGGCTCGGAAGGCCGATGACAAACCAACTGCGCCACCCAGCCACTCGGGGTAATTTATTGATCCCATTAATTGATAAAACGTCTATTGGGGGAGGAAATATGACATAAAGGCCTTTTAATTATTCGCAAAAAGCAGACCAGGATTGAAAACCCAGCTACTAATAATAAAAGTATGAACAGGCGTCTACTTTTCTAGGAACCAAAACATATAGACTGCATAGGGTCAAAAAGTGACCCCACATCTACTATTTGAATATAATGGAACCTTTATTTTTTTCAGCTTATAAGACTGTATTTGAGTAAGATAAGGAGCTGTATAAAACGGGATTGTCTGATAAAAAGTGGATTAAACCCGTTTTTGAGATAGTTAGCGATGTTTGTAAGTTCTGCAGCTAAAGTGTGAATTTAATGGAACCTTATTTTTTTTTAAAAAATTGTATTTTCTTAAAGAGAATAGTTGTATTAAACGGAATTTTTTGCAAAACGCCAATAAATTTCGCTTTGATAGTAAACGATATTTGTAAACCCAGCTGTTAATGCTTGAATATAATGCAACGTTATATTTAATATGATTTTTATTAAATTGTATTTTCTTAAAATGAAGAGTTGCAGGAAAAAGGTATTCTTTACAGAGCACAGATGAATTTCGTCTTTGAGATAGTTCGATTTCGTCGGTAGATTTAAAATTTCGTCGCTATTTGTAAAGCCAGAAGCTAGTGTTTTTAACTTTCCGGCATGCATACTGTTGGTAAGGGGAAACCAGTTCTACAGCGGTTCTTAAACCAGGAGGAAGCGCGCTTCCTGAATGAACATAAGGAAGCGCGGGATCATATGACCTCAGATGAAATTCATTAGTCTGCTGCTAAGAAAAGTTTATAAATTTTTTTGGAAATGTAATAATTTTGAATCTGAGACTTTGAATATTTATTGCTTAACTATTTAAAGCTTTTTACCATTCTTTTGGCTGTAGAATTTAATAAAACAGGATAATATTTATTTATCTGATAATTAGTATATAAATTATTATATTATGCACGATAAGATTGTTTTAATGCAGACTTGAATGCTTATAGTAATATTTATTTATATTTTGTTTCCTCGGAGACTAAGGGTAAATACTGATATTCTATGTTTCATGAAAGAAAAAAAATTCAACAAAAATCGTTAGTTAAAAAGTAGTTCTGTGGTTTTTGTTGGTTCCAGGCAAAAGCTGATTAATATTTGAACTTGTATTGAACTTGTAAAAAACGGATTGATGAAGCTTTTGTCGGCGTTGATCACTAAGAAGTGACATAGAAAAGTCCGAGATTTTAATACATAGTCAGGTAACTTCATCGGTTTTTATTTTATACACAGGTAATGGAATTTTGATATTTAGCAAAGCAGATCTTGTACGTTTTACAACAAAACTTTCATGAACATTGTAAACACGTAGGAATCACTTTAATCGGAAACTAAAAATAACACACTAACCTCGGCAGCTGTAAAAAATAAAATATTATGCAGAACAAACTGAAAGATGCTGGGGTCATTCTATGAGCCCAGTAACTGATAAAAACTTCTATTGAACTGATAAAAACTTCTATTGATGAAAACTTCTATTGGAGAAATGCCAGAAAAATACTTCTAATTATTCACAAAGAGTAGGATAAAGATGGAAAATTAAGCTGCTAATAAAAAAGGGAGGAACAGTTAGCCAGTTTTTTTAAATCTTGTTTTATCTGGAAATCAGTACTTATAGAGTGCATCACGCGTGTCCTAGGGGTTAATTATTCCGTTGAGCAGGGAAAAGTAGTACAGGGTAACATGATTCATTTTGGAACAATTTTGTTCCAACACTTAGCAAACAAACATATATTAAATTTTACCAACCTTTTAACTATAAAATGAATTTTTAAATAGTTTGGAACATTAGTAATTTAATTCAAACCAGACTATAAACGAAGTTATATATTATTATTTATATGTATTATATAGTATTATTTGTAATGGAGACTAAATAAAATATTTAGTTTTATTTTAAATTTTAATTCATTGAAATTAAAAATGTAAATGTATTATTTTTTTAAATTTTATTAGAACAAATTTAGAGTAATTTCAATAAAAACGTAGGTTTATAGCTATACTTATTATCATTAAATAAAAATTTCATGAGTCTAGAAATTCGCTTAACATCTTTAAATGTTAAAAAATTTACTAGAGCAAATTGTAAAAAATATTTTTATTAGTATTAGTAAATAATTGTTTCAATTGAACTTTTTTTACTTCGACTGTTTTTAAACTATTATTGATCTAAACAAATTTAAAAAAAACAGTTCTGGTAAAATTAACAAACTGTAAAATGACATTTCTGGTAAAAAAAACAAACATAATTCTGGCAATAAAAGTCGAAATATGCGGTATTTAAAGCATTCCTTTCGTAATTTTTTCGTACCCTAGGTAATGGTTTAACGGAAATGCTGGTTATCAAAATTATAGCTCTTATTAGTAATTTTTATGTTAATTTTTTCCTAAATCACTACCAAACGCGCATCGATAAGAGTTACTGATCTTTTTCTTGTTCCCCATAGAGCATGAAATACGGTTAATTTTACCATATTCTAGTTGTATTGATTGATGTTACCATATAATTGATTGACTTTACCTAATGCGGTTTAACAACCAGAATTCTATTATCTCCAACTAGGCGAAACTTAGGAAGCCATTTTGTATCACGCAGCTGGTTACATACGGTAGCTGCAAGGACAGATTGGTCAATTTCATGACCGGCTGAACAGGGGTTGGAATCCCTACTTTAATACCACAATATTTCTTCCATTCCTTCAATGCATGAATAGTTTCTTGCATCTTGCATTCTTTAATCGGTAACCCTAGACAATTAGAATACGAAATTATCATTCACACATAAATGGCGCAGCACAAACAAAGCCCCAATGTCAGTTCAAGTTTTATTTAAGGGTTTAGAAAATATGCTAATTGTAAATCGTTACAAAATTGTATTGTTTTGTATACAGTTTTTTTTACTAGTTGTAAATTGTTTCAAAGCCGTAAAGTTAAATAAATGTTCTCAACCATAAACGTTACGGCTAATCAGATGAGCAGTCTGCAGCTCGTTATTTTCACCATAATTTAAGAATGAAAATTCCAACAAAGCAGTACGGAGCAAAAAAAAAAAAAAAAAAAAAAAAATTGAGGATTTTAAGATTTTGCATTCTTGCTTATTATTGTTCTCTCGTCTCATAACTAAGTTTTAATATAAAATGTATTATGAGGGAACTAAACGGCATGCCATAATTATTTAATACAGATTGACAATTTTTGCTTAAAAATAAACTTGAGTAAGGAATTATGTTTAAGCAAGAAAGAGATACTTTTGTAAGAGTGATAATATCTGAAAAATCAGAATTAAAATTTTTCGTATTAAAATACGTGTAAAATATAAAAAAAGAAATTTAAAGAAGATCTCGAAGAATTCCAATATTCTAAGCAAATGGTAAGAATTGAATATCGTGCCTAGCATTAAATAATAACCATCAGAGTTCTGAACAATTAGCAAAAGTTGCAAATAAGAAGGGCTCACCCCATCTGTTATTGAAGGAACTTATAATTTATCCACACATGCTGGTATCATTAATGAAAATTTCCCCACCAAGGGAACACTTTACCCTGGTGGCTTTTTGTTACATCAAGAGAATGCTAGTCCCAATCCTTCAAGAAAAACCACAGAATAACTGAATGATAATGGAATAAACATTCTAAAGTGTACTGCTTAATTTTCTGATTTCTGTCCCATAGAGAATTTGTGGAGAGAATAAAAAAATAAATTTGAAAAGCAGAAAAGAAGGCATTTAAGGAATTGAAGGAAGATTTGGAAAAATTATGGGGGACAAAACAAGTTTCGACATTCAGATGTCTCACGTAGAATGTGTGCCAAGACAACTTAAAATGGTTATTGATGCTAAGGGGGAAAAAATAATTGCAAAGTTATCTGTATAATGTTGTATAAAAATAAAGAATTTTAAAATGTATTTTAATTTGTTACTTCTGTTTTTATTTACTTAAATAAAACCTTTGAAAGCTTCAACTTTTTTGCTCTGTTTTGTATTTTTGTATCTGAGTTTTGGTTGGCTTTAAAAACTGAGCAGAGTCATTAACGTGACATACTGAGAGAGGCAAATTATGTTAATGTAATATACGTATTGAAATAAAATTCATAGATATGATGAAATGTACACAACTAAAATAATATTTATGAATTAAGATTGAAGGATCTCATTGCAATTTGTAATAAATATTTTTGGGGTTTTTTCTTTTATTTACGAAATAATAATTGAGCCTAGTTTCACTTTGTAATCCTTTCACCAACATCATTTATAGTGTCCATGTTTATTCATCCCTACTGATATATTTTGAGTTTGGTTGAAAATTGTAATGCTTGTTATTATTTCTATTATTTTCACACTTTAAGTGTAAACGACTCAAAACCTTGTCATTTCAGTATTTACTTAAAAATGAAAAATATATAAAAAAAATTTTAAGTGTTTTTATACTTTCAGAACATTTACTGTTCTGAAAAATGTTACATTTGTTTTAATTTAAGCTTTAAGTGCTTTGTTCTTATCTTTACTTAGGACAATATTACATTCACTTTGTACATAGTACCTTCATGCATAGTACCTTCTTTTGGACATAGTACCTTCACTTTTGACCATACTGCATTTAGAGTAGTACTTTTATTTACGACAGAACGTTATTTGACGCAGTACCTACTAAGGACAGTAGTTTTGTTGTACGTTTTAAGAACTTTTATGCTTTTTAGGAATACAAATCATAGCTATTCAGTTCTATGTCCAGTTTAGTGTGAGTTGAGTTATTTTTTCCAATAAAACTACATCTTTCTGCCTTTTATAATATCTTATTATCAGTCTCACCATACATTTGTGATTGATTTCAGACACTCAAAATAGCTTTTAACAACTAAACATCAAATTAAAAACTATTGTAACCGATATCAGAAAGCTGAATCACGAATTTTGAAATAAATATCATTACAATATATCAATTATAATAATCTGAATGAAAAATTAATATATAATATTATAACTAATATATAATATTTCAAAATAATAATTAGCCATGATATTAATTATAATATTATATAGTAATTTAACATATTATATCATATATAATATTATATATAATATTAATATATGATGATAAATTAATATATAATATTTCAGAAATAATCGTGTTAACCCACTGACGGTTATGCACGTGAAAAGTCGTACTTTAACCTGCAGTCTTCTCTGTATGTCAAAACCGGTTTTTCCATGTTAATAGATAGGGGATTAGTGTATAAGGGAGAAACATTCTCCCGATTTTGCCCATTTACTAAACCGCCAGTGGGTAAAATAACGAAATATATATGCGTATAATTAATTAGGGTCTATTTTTCTTACAATAATACATCTTTATTATTTTTATTTAACGTCTACTTCTCTACAAAATCAAACAAAATTAATTCGTTTCCAATAAATTTAAAAACTATCTTTGACTAGTGTTTACTTTTTCCGCAGATAAAACATTCTATATTACACTGGGTTTAACTTTAAGAACAAAAATATATACTTTTATCTTTTCACCAATGAAAAACTACAATCAATTAATCTTCAAGATAAAGTTGAAACAATCAACACGAGAATCCCAGCGGAATTAATCTTCGGTTGATACCACAAAAAAAAAAAATAAGTCAAGATTGCCAACGAATCATTCTACCAATGATTAAATCCTAACAATCAAAAAGCACTTTTTTATCCTTGAAACATAAGATGGTAACATCCATCCCTCTTCATCGTTAAAAAAAGAAGTCGTCACTAGTGTATAAAAATCTACCTCCCCCCATCCCAGGAAACTGTCTCTAGGGTATATCAAGTGAGAAAACCTAACGGTCCGTAAAATTAAAACCATCCTGTGTCAACATGTCTTCTTGTGCTATTCGTAGGTGGTGATTTCGTTGCTTCTTCCCATCATTGAACGCTACGTCACGGTAAATTAATTTAATACTCAACTCTAAAGCCGTTCCAGCGTATTATGTGGGTCTGAATTAATACAGGATACCCGATGTCGTAGTCAGTTCCCCAGAACCCGATGTTTGTTTAAGGTCGCTTATGCCTGGAAGGAAAGTTACGTTGAAATCTGTCGGAGACCATATTAGAAGGTTTGTTGTTTTAGTCAAGCTCCCGTGGTAAAAATTTAAGGATGTTGCTGGATTTTTATATTTCCTTGTTGTGATTAAAATGTGTATAATGAAAGTATCCCTAGTTTGATAACATTTGGGGCTTGGATACGTTAGAGTTTGTTTGCTTTTCTCCCTTTTTTTTGTTTGAGTGTTTTCTTGAATATGGAATGCGGGAGAAATAAAAATATTGCTTTATTAGGTTAAAGGTACTACATATTTTAATAACATATATTTCTTTTTAGATGTTTATGTATATTCATTAAAAGGTTTGCAGGTTTGAAATATAAAGTGCGAACTTTTCATTTTAAAAGCATATTGTATAGGTTAAACCTCCAAAGATTTATTGTTATTTTTAATGAAATGACGAACGCAGCCTGGTTTAAAAAGTTATTGAATGTTTCAAAGTGGAAATGATTAGAATGTTTTTTCATCGTGTATCTATTTCCTCAATTGCCAACATTAATGTAAGTTGCATCGCCATAATCACGAAATGAAGTTCATAGTTTATCTTTCGCAAATATTTTCATTTTAATAATACAATAATAGAGAATAAATTAACAAATTGAAATTTTTTCCCAGTTTATGATTAAAGGCACGCACCTAGCCCTGACGAATGAAAAATATGACATTAAAAAACAACAACAACAACAACAACAAAATAAACGGTGCATATAAATAATATGTTTGTGCTTACAACTGTACAATTTCCAAGTAGTTAATCTTTCAGAACGGAATTTGAACTAAAAACATACATTCGACTGTAAAAAGACAAAAGATCTATTTAATTTTTTGTATGGATTTGGTAAAATCATCTACCTTTGGTAAAATCTGGTAAAATCATATATAATATGGTTAAATCAAAATATCTATTAAAAAATTTTGAGTCAATAATGGGATACCCAATTGCTATTATACATCCATTAACATAAGGATTAGCACATCTAGAAAAAGTTGTCAGAATGAAGCAGAATTTTAAATACGTAAATACAACGTTGATATAAGTAATTTTTAAAATGAAAGCAAAATGATGATTTATTGCGGGAAAAAATTCAAATGAATGGAGGCTTTAGTACCCGCTTAGGCCGTGAATGCACGATACAATGCGGTTAGGCTTAGAAACCGACAAATTCTTTATGATGTCCTCATTTCTTAGTTGCTGCAAAAACACTGATATATCAACTAAACTCAGTGGTTGTCCAACTTACCATCCCAAGTGGTGCCAGATCGTTCGGTGACAAATCTGGAGTCGCCGAATAGGCCATGGTAGGGTGGTGATTTGGCGGAAGCATGTCTGTGACATCTTTTCTATGTGTGGCTGAGCATTGTCTTTTTAAAGGATGGATTCTGAGAGCTTTGCCATGAATGGCAACACATATAGCTGGAGGAAATCGTGATTGCACCACTTGGCTGTCATGGTGTCATGAATCAATATTAGGGATGATCGGGTGTTGCATGCGATAACATCCCATCCATCACACTAGCTGCAGATGAAGTGTGCTGCTGTATTACGTAGGCAGGATGTAGATGTTTACCACAGATCCTCCACACTCGTACATAATGGTCATCACTGCCCAAATTTAATCAGGATTCATGACAAAAGATGACCTGGTTCCATTTGGTTACAGTCTGATCTCGCTGAGTGTGCACGCAGAGGCAACGGTAGGCGCTTTTCAATTCAGTCTTCGCTGTACAGAAGCACATTGCTTCTGTAGCTGGTGTGATGGTATGGGATGCAATCGAATACGAAACATCATCATCCCTAGTATTGATTCATTGCGCCATGGCACTCTATTGGCTCATTCGTGACATCATTCAGCTGTATGTTGAGCTATTCATGGCAGAGCTCCCAGGAGTAATATTTCAACAAGAGAATGCTCAGTCACACACAAGTACACCTGTGTCACACAAGCCTGCATATGCATGTGTAAGCCCGCACATGCATGTATGCTCCTTCCATTAAAATGGGTAAAGGGTTGTTGGGACAGACTGGAAAAATTTAAGTTACTGATTTATTTTAGCCTTGTCCAGACAGTCGCATATTTACAAATGTATATTTTTGATAGTTTTAATCATTGGTAGCTGCTAGTTTACAGCTTACACAAAAGGAAAAATAACTAATGGATCAAAACAAGAAGTTAACAAGCGTTTACTCAATAGATTATAGGTTATAAAACTAAACATTTTTTGCGTCGTCTTCACATAAGCTAGTACTGTTAAATTTATCAAAGTTTTTGGGAAAACTATCATAATTTACCATATTAACTATCCATAATAATAAAACCATATTTTATTGTTAATTTTATCTAAAAATATTACAAAGCACTAGGGAAAAAAATTACCGTGGTTTTTAATGTCCCCATTGAGACATAAACTCTATACCATATGCTAGTAGTTTTGATGATAGCTTTTTTCTCTGAGTGTTTTATGCCATTTGTACATTTCATCGTACACTTTTTTTCTGATATGTTAAACGTTTTTTCCAATCGTTTAATATATTGCTGCGCTGAAATTTCAATTTTCTTGCAGTGATATGTTTCATACTTACAAGTGTTTATTCAAATGTTAGAGATAAGCTTTATTAAAAATTTCTCTTGAAGAAATATAAGTATGTGATAAAGAAGGACTAATTAAAAAATAAAAACATGTTGTTCACACTTTTTCTCAATATTTAAGATAAAATATTTCTCCCTAAAATGCACGTGGAGTGAAACATGATTGACATTATATTTTTAAATTAGTTGATACAATGTGGACCAATTATATTTTACAGGTAAATAGACATTTATATAAATTTAGGGGGCTAAGTCCCCTGTTCGCTACCACTCACCAACTTTGATCATTGCTTTGGAACAATGGGATACCTACAAGTGACGTAGTGTGAGTATCTTGATCCTGATTAGTTGTTAAAATTTAGCATTTGTTTACGTTAGCAATTGTTCTTTCCATCCTATTACGAGTAATCCAAGCTCGTAAATTATCAATTTTCTTAAGTGATATATTCTATTTTCCCAATTAAAGATTCTTAGGAAATACATAGAGAAAAAATAATTCTAATAAGTAAAAGACGTAGACGAAAAAGAATTATATTTCAACAAATTCGGTGTGTCGTTTGGAGCTGTATTGATATAATTTTGTGTTAATTAACATTCTAATTTATGTAGAAAAACTTGCTCAATTTAACACGCTATTTCGCTTTTAACGATTAGCTGGGACTGACGTCACATGTGTGGATATCCGTGATCTTCTTCTACAAGTGCAAGTGCCCTATTATTGTTTCTTAGCATAAAAGTATTTTTTACAGAAGTTGAAACTGTTCACTTAATAAATTACATATTAAAGAGAATTCTGAAAATTATGAGAGAAGCTTAAGCTTGTTCCTGCTCTTCCCAAGTCCAAATATTCCTCCTGTGATTCTATTAAGATCTATTGGTAAGCATAAAAAAATATTTCTAAATAATCGTTTTTTGAAATAAGATTTAAAATTAAAAGTATTTTGTTACAACGAATTTGGAGAATTTACGACAATTTCGTTTACTAAATATTTCTTTTGCACATTTCTAAGTACTTAATATTTTCGTTTTCTAAATGGACTAGTATATTAAATACAATTTTTGTATTCATCTCATTGTACATGAAGTTGATCATTAAAATCTAAATCATTTAACGAACCTTTTTGACTGTAATTTATGATAATATATTAATGTAAATTGCACCAAAATAATAATTGTAAAACGGTTTAATAAGATTAGACATCTGTTGGAATGAGCTTATCTGAAAATGTAGAGTAGATTTACGCAGTTATAACAATTAAGAAAATATCAATTCTTTTAAACTCTTAATTTAGAAAGACAACAAAAATAAAAACGCAATCATAACAGTTCAGGAAAATACCTTTTAATAAAGGATTCTAGAATATTTATAGGAGAACAACACTTTTATAACTTTATTATTTTTTATGCTATTTTTATGACAACAGAAAGCAATGTGGAAATACTAAATCTTACCAAGTGATTTTTAGGGCTATAAAAGCCCAGTGATGACAATGAAAAACTGTGTTAGACCATTATGTATTAATATGGAGATGTTACCTTTAAAGCCATTCAGAAATGTCATTATTTCCCAATGACATCCTTGGATCAATTAGTTCCTTTAGGCATTTATTTTGAACAAATAGAAATCGGTGGCGAAAGTATGTTGCTCAAGTCTATTTCAAAAAGAGATCCTACATTTACAACTACTGCATCTTATAAGTTATAATGTCGTTAGGTATCAAGTTTGGTTTGATTTTTAGTCGATTAAATAAAAACAAATCATTTGTACTTGACAAAAAATTATTACCAGTTTCGTCTTCATCTAGTATTTAAATAAATCAATCATGAAAAATATTAAAACTCTGCAAAGAAAAACGCAGTTATTTTAGTAACACAATTTAATAAAAATTATTTTTAATTTTGAGTATCTTTAGTTGGTTGTAAAATGACTGTTTTATTACTATCTAACTGAAAAAAAGGAAAAATAGTTAATAGGTTAAATAGTATATATTTTTTAATTGAAGCAGATATAAAACTGACGTACCTTCTTGTATATATTTTTCTGACGCTCTAATTACGAGTAAAAAGATTTTTCGTTATTTTTTTAATTACAATCAACGGCCTAATAGTTGCTAAAAACCTATTAGATTCTCGAAATTATATCAGTATTAAAATATGAAATCCAAAATATGTAGTTAAAATTTTTTTCTTCCATTCATATTCAAAAATTTATCAATCATTGATTTAGCAAATTGAAGAAATTTCAATGATGATTAACTCTCTCCTATTAATCATAATAAGTATATTTAATAATAGTTATAATTCTACTCCTAAATTATAAATATAACTGTTTCTTAATAATATATAAATAATTGCAAATAAGTGCAAATTTAAAAAAAAATATATGAATCGGAAGTGAGTAGTGTTTGGAATATTTTGATTTTAATATTTGATGGGTTTTAAATACCGCATGAAACACTGGTGGTGCAAAGGATACAGTTGGAATTCAAATCGCAATTTTGATTTTTCGTCTGCTAAAATCCTTCAGCGCTGCTCTTCACCTTCCGAACTTGATTTTTGGGCGTCATTACATATTTTAAAAAATTCTTTTGATTTAGTTAATTATCTTTTGAGTATCCCTCCTTTTTTCAGTATTTAGAAGTCCATTTTAATTTAATCCATTTGCACGTTGGGAATCCAACTGAATCCCCTCACATTTATTTCGTATCTCCCCATTGTTATTTTCTTGTTCAAACTCGTTTCTTTGTCCTCATTGGTTAAATCTTTACACGTGTTTGTCTTTTTACTTCTTTACCTTTATTTGACGTTAAGACACTGAGAAAGGTTCTTGTTTATAGAAATGAAACCATAGCATGTCAATTCATGTAATTCCCTTTGTATTTTATTCACGTTGTTTTTTGTCTTAATCTACATAACAGAAAATATTACCTTTTCTTTTGTAAAATAGTTTTTATTATCAGTGTGACGTATATTTTTCCCTAACTTTATTTTTCGGTTATTTTCAAGGGTTTTGAAGGCATTTATAATTATAGACATCTATAATAAAGGCTCTTATAATTAAATATTAGTAATTCAAATGGAGTAAACGCTTTCTGTTAAAAAATTCTTAAACTACTTTAATTTTTTTTCAACTTGAAACGGTTATTGATAAATTCAACTTTCAATGTATAATTATTCAGTTTGAGATTAATCAGATGTTTATATGATTAATTAAAATTTCATGTTGTGTAAATAAAAAAAAAGTCGCATGCGTTCCGATATAATTAGCAAGAAATAAAAATTCATTTTTGCAAAAAATCATTTTTCAATCTATCAACTAAAAATAAGTATTTCAAGACTTAATTTCTTTAATAAAATAGCAATCGATTTCTGAATTAAGTTAATACTTTTTACATTGTACATTATACTTACAATGCATATTATATTTAATCCTAATTATTAATAAAATGCGTCTTTAATTTCCGAAAATAAAAGTCAAAAATAGTTATGTGAACAATACTTTTATAAAATATTAAAATAGATTTTTTTTCCTCTTTTTGTTACGAATTACTTTGATTCTGTTTGAGTTGAAATTAAGAACATGTCAGCAACTTATTTAAAGTTTTAGTAATTTTGTAGGATATTATGATTCAATATGAACATATATCAACAGTTGTTTTTAAAAGTATATTAATTATCATTTGCAGAAACAGTACCACTATACTTTTTATTGTATGTAATATGATTCTCTCTATACTCTAATGAATATTTGTTACTATTCAAAGACATTACGATGAAAAATATCGTGCCATATAATAATAATACCATATAGTATTGTCTCTGTCGAATTTATTTGAAAACTTAAACACTTAAATAACAATGGTTAAAAATCTACCCTATTGCTTTCAGAAAACAACAGCGTGCTCTAGTTATGAATTACTTTTTTTTTAACATATTTCGAGAGCAGCTAAATAAATTAAATTAAAATTTTAAAATAAATAAACTGCGCTATGTATAATTTCTCAGGCTACTTTTAGTGACTTCTCGTAAACAAATTAGCTAGTGAATAAAATTGTAACTAAAACGCGAAGAAAATCATAAGCCATTCTGAAATCATCGAAACGTATCATTAACATATCCTTGCCAGCGGCAAAAGTACTTCCGATACATAACAATCTCATGCTTTGTAATTTTATTTTTAACTACTTCCACACAAATTCCACAAAGCCTTTTTCCTTCCTCCTACATCAATGAAGATATTCACCTCTCATCATTCATGCCACCAATTCCCAAGTATCTTCTACCAGATGCTCTTCCTCCAATTGGTCTTCCCATTCAAGATCGCCGGCGCTGTTTTATGAGGAAGTATGGCAGCCAAGGACACACCCAAACAACCATCTTCCTCTTCCACGCCTTTGTTGGCGATGATGATCCAGATCTCCCTGCATATATAGTAGTCAAATCGAATAAACAGTTGATCCCCGGCGGCTACCAAGTAAGCAAACAGGAATTCTGGCGTCTTTACGATGCCTCCGGTTATGGCATGGATGTTTCCGGTAGTGCTTTGATGATGTCCCCAGGGAACTGAATGCAGCTCAGTTGACAGAGTTGAGGTTCAGACTCTCTCTCTTTCAAGCTGATCGATAGTGTCATCAAAATCCTCCAACTTTGCTGTTCCAAATCATTATTTCGATCGGTTGGCGACCAATATTTGTTTCACTAGATGAACTGTGAGGTGATTTTACTGTTTCTTGAAAATCCAAGTTTGGGTCTCTCGTGTTGATGTTTTATTTGTCTGTGAAACATGTTAGAGCCTGTTCCTTTAAACAGAAACCAACGAGGGAATTTGAAGTAACAATGCGATACCTCTATTATTTAAAGTGAAGATCATATTTCCTCGCCTGGAGGAAACAACATTTTCTAAATCAAACTGTTTTCGCCTCCAAGTATAAATATTTCTTTTTCCCATAAATATGTTAGGTTACTTACAATATTTACATACTAAGCATATGTAGATTACAATTACTAAAGATTTTTTTATGCTCCACACGAAGTAGTTTTTTTTTTTTTGCAGTTATGTTAACAAAGTTTGTAAAAAAAAATATGAGTTAATATTGTGAGAAAAAAATGTCTATAAATTTATGTGTTTATACTTTTTTTTTGGAAACGACATTAATACTTTGCTATTTTTATTCACAAATAATTCATTTTTTTAAAATTTGTTTTCTAATTTAATGTTCTAGTATTTTACTCATAATTTATATAGTGTAAGTTTTTAAGCACAAGTAATAAATAAATAAAATAGTGATAAAAACAGATGTTCATAAAACTTTTCTATTAAAATAACAGGATAAATTTTTTTTCTTGAATTGCAAAAAGAAAAGAAGATTAAAAATTATTGTTTTCTTATAATTTATTAATTTATTTCTACCTCTCCCAGCGTCCAGCATATTTTTTTTCTATCTCCAAAGAACCTAAGCAATATAAATATTTAACCAAAACTTTGTCCATTTAGCGAGAAAAAAAAGCAGTGATCAGCAAGACCAATTTTTCTTTCTTTCCTGAAAGAGCTTCAAAAAAGGGTAAAATAAGACTCTCCCAGGTGAAGAAAAAGATTTTTTTAACTATTTACTTTCTTCTATTGAGCTATAAAGGTGAAAAGTTCTAAAACAACATCAAAATTTTAAGTAAGGAGTGATATTTAGGATTAATGTTCTCCTTTAAACTGTAATATAATAATGTTCTAATATGTAATGTTCAGCATAATAACGCTAACTTCCAATATTTGATAAACTCTAACTTTCAGTCCCCCCCCCCAATTACATACCGAAATGCTTAAAATATTTAATCTTCATTTTATCTTTAAAGAGACGAAAATAAATAGTTTCAGAAAATATCAAGAAAAAAGTTATCAAAACTGCTTAAGATTCAAGACTATCTCCCCTTACGCAGTTTTAACAGAAATTGCACCAAAATAGTTTTTTTATTGCTGCTGTTTGAGCCAGGAAAAAAGAGGTTTGAAGCTGGAATGTTTGGAAAATGAATAAAACTTTCAAGTTTACTGCAGATTTTTTTTTTACAGTTTAATGGTGTGAATCTCTCTACAGTCTCTTTCCTAGTGACAATGTTATCTATATATGTTAGAACTTGAAATTTTTCTCGTTCCTTTGATAAAACGTTTGGTTACAATAATTATCTCCACCCCCCCCCCCGGACAGGATGCAAAGATAAACCAATATCCTTTGAAGAGGAAATAATTTGTGGTGCAGTGTCACATGTGCGAGGCTACCTTGATCTTTCATCCTACGAATAATTTTAGTCTGAAATATGGAAATATATATTATTAAGAGATATTTTATGGAGAAAAAAAAGGAACTTAAAGCTGAAACGTGTAAAGTATAAATTGAAAAAAAAAATGCGAGAAAAAAATTCTAGAAAATAACAGTCAATTTATAAACGATTATTTTTTCCTACAGATTAATAAAAAATATTTTTGTTTGCTACAAGCATTCATAAATAAGATTTTTTTTTTAGCTTTTTAGCCCTTCGGAACAAAATCTGACTTTGAAACTTATTATTTTCCCTTCTTTTAAATCGAGTTCATGGCCATAAAATTTTCGAATAGTGATAAAATAGGAAATAAAGAATATTTGCTGTAAGCGTGGTGATAGATTAAGGAAAAGGGGGTCATAATTGTGTTCAGGAGATCTGCTTTTTGTTTCCAGCAAAGCTTACTGTAATAAATTTACGAAACAAAAGAGTTGTTTACCAAGCTTGTGTTTAATGAAATAAGTATTTTAGTACATTTTTTAAATACATTTTAAAAACAATTTCGAACTTATTAAAAATATTATAAATAAAGCAACATTTCTACATTCTAAGAACTAAAGGAGAGGAAATTTTGTCACGTTTTTGATCCTAAAAATTTTAACATTTCTTAAAGAAAAGCAATTTTTAAATTTCCATATAAGGCTTCATTTTTGTCTGTTTTTAATAATAATTTTTTTTTTAAAATTATTATCAAACATTGCTTTTTTATTTTTTGTACTGTGTCTATAAGGGAAGCATATCTATAATAAGAAAAATATGAATGCATCTATAAGGGAATTAGAAAATCAGTTATTAAAACTTTTAAGTATCACATCGCTAAAAAGAATAATTTAATTACCCGTAAAAAGCAATGTCTATAACAGCCATTAAATGTGTCGTGGCTGAAAATCCTCTTGGTGGTTTTGTGTATAAGTTGGAGATAGAGGGGTACCAGATCAAGCACTGACCTGGTCGTAGCATTCCTACCATAGCCGTTAAAAGATAGAACCCTTAACATCGGGCTACGCGCTTTGCTTGACAATGTTTGGATGATCTATAGTAGCCAAATACTTATCTGATGTATATAACATATTATATGTCTTAGTATTTTTCTTTCTATCTTATTATCCTTAAAAACAAAAATACAAGTCTAGTTGTCTAAGAAACGACCCTTCAATAAATGTCTTATACTATTTTGACTTTTGCAAAACCTTTGTTTGAGTCTAACGAGAAGTTATTTGAAAACAAGTACATGAATCGAAGTCTAGTTACACAGGAAAACTGCAGTTAAAATAACATTCATCGAAATTATTTGTAACATATTACATTAAACTTTCTAGAAAGATAATGTTTTCGACTGCAGATTTTTTTCTCAAAATAAAAATTTTATTCCATATTTGTCTTACTTTAATAAAGAAATATTTTAAATATAATTGTATTTGGAAAATAACAATTCTTAGGGAAAATGCTACTGTCTACAAAAGTGAGGTAAAAAGTTTTAAACATAATATTTTTTTGATTTTCTTTATTTCCTCTTCCTTTCTTTTTAAAGAAAATGAGCATATTTGAAAATGGAATAAAAAGTGCACATTTTCTTCAATAAATCAGGATTCCAAATTGAGTTTATTTATTTCTCCTAAACAGACAGAGAATCGTAAAATTAAATTTATGAAAGATCGAGCTTTTTGTTTCCACTTTAAGAAGATATAGTATGTCATTGGAGATCAAATTGAATTACAAACAACTCCGGAAGTAAATAGATTTATCAAATACAGTGAATTAACTCAGAAAAATACTGATATTGATTTTTCATGACAGGAGTTTGAAAGATATGCTTAATAAATTGTTTCTTTTTTTTTTTTTTGAACAAAATTATATGAGGTAAAGCTTAAGAGAAAGATAAGAAAAAACTGCTTTAAAATGAAATTCCTGATTTTTTTTTATGACATTTTTTGTGTCTATATTGAAGGTCGAATGAAAGTAAGTACATTGCTATTGACATTCTCTAATTAAAATATCATACAGATTATTAATATTATCTTTAAAGAAATTCGCACATTTTCGATATTTGGTTACAAAAAGTTTATTAACAAAGCACGTCCCTAAAGTGTCAATCGCACAATCAAGCATAGCTTTTAGATGCCGTCTTAACACACACACACACACACATATATATATATATATATATACATATATATATATATATATATGTTACGGGCAATGTAAATAATTGGGCATTGTTTATAATGCCCGAGCAAATTGAAAAGTGCCCAAAAGGATATTACAAAATGATAAATTATGTTGCAAATATTACATTGCCCGATCATTATGTATAATGCTAAAAGTCAAGTGGGCAATTTGTGTCACACACAGCCACAGGGTGTCTTGGGATATTCATCCACTTTTAGATGCACCTGGATAATTTTTTTTAAACTTTTTCCCGCACATGCGCTGTATAAAGCAACTACTTCAATTACTCTTATCTGGCGCAGTTATTATTATTTTTTTTTTTTTAAATTTTAAAGCAATAATTTCGGTATCAGTTTAAAATTGATTCAAACGTTTGTTTAATTTTTTTTAAATATTTAAGCTATAGCAAAAGTGGCACTAGAGCTAGTATATATATCGGACATTTACCAAAGGTCTAGTCATACTAGGTCTGGTTAAGTGCCATTGCCCGGTATACATTTGCCCGGTATATCCTACACTGATGTTTTTTAAGGTCAAGTGCCATTGCCCGGTATACATTTGCCCGGTATACCCTACATACCCTACACTGATGTTATTTTAAGGTCAAGTGCCACTGCCCGGTATACCCTACACTGATGTTTTTTAAGGTCAAGTGCCCCTGCCCGGTATACATTTCCCCGGTATACCATACACTGATATTTTTTAAAGTCAAGTGCCATTGCCCGGTACATATTTGCCCGATACTCTAAACACTGACGTGTGTTCTAATCTATCGTCAGTAAGTATTAAAATATCGAAGAAATGTAATTATATCCAAGAATAAATTAGTATCAAATTGGATGTAATAAATATTTTGGACATTCACCGAAGCGACTAATTTGATTGTCGACATTCACCGGTGAAAGTCAACAACCACCGATTTCGGTCATTCACAGTAACATGCACATCATTTACATAATGATGTGCATGTTACTGTGAATGAATTCGCGACAAGTGACTGAAAATGAATGCTGATTGGCCAGCCAGAATCACACCACACGCACGTGGTAGTCCCATTGCTGTCAATTAAACAAAGTGCCCAAAGAAATAATAGCGGTATTTATAATGACCGGGCAATGTGAGAAAGTATCGTAAAGTAATTCAAATTTATCAAATTGCCCAATTTTAATGGTCATTATTCATAATAACTAAGCATTATGAATACTGACCTAAATAATTACATTGCCCGTAACATATATATATACAGGGTGATTCTAAAAAGATGGGCAAAATTTTAGGTAGTGATAGTACACACCCAAGCAAATAATTTTT
This sequence comes from Parasteatoda lunata, assembly GCA_949128135.1. NCBI lineage: Eukaryota > Metazoa > Arthropoda > Arachnida > Araneae > Theridiidae > Parasteatoda > Parasteatoda lunata. Next base: position 67,798,823 of record OX421976.1, on the reverse strand, counting down.
ATCAAAGAATGCATGGTCGAAAACTAAACGCTAAGGTGCTGGCGCATTTGGAAAGTTGTTTGATGCAAACGTCTTATGTATAAGACTTCCATTGAATCTGCAGAAGAACTTGTCGCCAAGCTTTCGGCCGCTGCAGGGAAAGTTCGTGATATGCCTGGTGTGTTTCAGAATGTTCGCCTATCTTTTCTTCGCCGTTGTACTGCATGCATTGCCGCTGCCGGCCACTTTTTTGAACACTTAATGTAATCACGTGCCATTAAATTTGCTTTTATAACTTAACTTCATCGTTCTTTGTGTGCTTTTGCCTCATATAAGAACATAAACTTTGACGCCCTCTAGTGGTTTTGTGTTTTGTTTTCGACTATGCATTCTTTGATGAAAATTGTTTGCTTGAGTGTGTACTATCACTTCCTAAAATTTTGCCCATCTTTTTAGAATCACCCTGTATGTATATATATATATATATGTATATGTATATGTATATATGTGTATATGTGTATATGTGTATATGTATGTATGTTTATGTATGTATATGTATGTATGTATATATATGTATGTATATATATGTATGTATATATATGTATGTATATATATGTATGTATATATATGTATGTATATATATGTATGTATATATATGTATGTATATATATGTATGTATATATATGTATATATATGTATGTATATATATGTATGTATATATATGTATGTATATATGTATATGTATATATGTATATGTATATATGTATATGTATATATATGTATGTATATATATGTATATATGTATATGTATATATGTATATGTATATATGTATATGTATATATGTATATGTATATATGTATATGTATATATGTATATGTATATATGTATATGTATATATGTATATGTATATATGTATATGTATATATGTATATGTATATATGTATATGTATATATGTATATGTATATATGTATATGTATATATGTATATGTATATATGTATATGTATATATGTATATGTATATATGTATATGTATATATGTATATGTATATATGTATATGTGTGTGTGTATGTATATCATAATAAATAAATACAAAAAGGACAAAAAGAAGAAAACACGAATAAAATTAAGATAAACAATAAGTTTTATTTACTGCGCATAAGCTGCAAGTAAATAGAACTCGTGACATAAGTTCAAAATGTAGAGAAAACATGGAAAAAATTACAGAACAATGAAAAAAAGAGAAGAAATAATAATAAAAATAACAAAAAATAGGAAAAAATTCGGAAAAAAGGGAAAAAAATGAGTAAAAATCCGGAAAATTAAATATATAATCTTTTCATCAGCTCACACGATTATACCCACAAAAAGGAGTGCTTTCTAATATTGTATCAATATAGTCAAAGCAAAATATATCCATACAATAGTGTGAGGAGCACTAAAAAAATTTTTCTGCAAAAAAAAAAATCACAACAAATAAAATAGAACACAATAAGTAAAAATATCACCTAAAAACAGAAAATAGAATATAAAGAAAAAAACAAGAAATGAAATCTATAAAGTGAGTAGCGAATTCAGATGAACTTACCTGAACGAGAAATTTTTCAAGAATGATTTAAAATATTTTTGTAACAAGATTGCAAGATTGCAAAATATAAAACCAAAACTGCAAATTGAGGTAAAAGTGTAAATAGAGGGTTTTGTATTAAAATGCGTTCTTACTGCAGTACTGAAGTGCATTTGATTTGTTAGTTACCAAGGATGGGCTCGAAAATGGATGTGCGCAAGGTAATATAATACTGGATAATTTAAAGAGGTTGACTTTAATTAATTTTAGAAAATTAACATTTATTTAAGAAAAAAATAAAATAGAAAAGATAATAAACATGAATTGCCTGCTTTGCACTTAATTTTTGCCATGGATTTGCACAAGGTAAAAATTAACTAAGAAATTTTTTTGGAAATTTATTTACAACAATATACAATTAACTCAATCATTTTATACAGAATTTAATTACTTTAGTTGGGTATTCATTGTTTTTTCCCCCATCAAATTTTTATAGAGTTTGTCTATTTGTTTTTTGGATAAATAAATATTACTATATATACTTTTAATTATATTCATTTCATTAAAAATGGTATTTAAATAGATGTTCCTAGAAACATTAGAATTCCAAGTAATTAGTTAATTTATATTAATTAAAATCATTTCTCTTATCGTATAAATCACCAAAGCAGATGTTTTCTTCTTTTATCAAACCCAAATCCAAAAAATTGAAATTAATATTATCATCATGATTACGAAGCAAGATTAATTATTCGGTGTAAATATTATTTAATAAAATAGTATAATCTTGAAAATATAAGTAATCAAATCATCAAAAAATCTAAAAAAAAATTTAATATTAAGTGTATAATTTCTTTCATAATAATGCAAAAATAAGTTAGCTAAGAGATATGAACAATTAGATTCTTGTGGTATTCCATCAATTTGAAGAAAAATGTCTTTTCCATTGTAAAGGTAATTATTAAAAAGACAAAAATTAATAAGAATTTCCCAATAATCAAAATCGCAATAAAGGATATTTTTAAAATCATAGTAATAATTCAAAAGGACATCTTTTAGTTTAGAAAGGGGAATGCAATTGAAAAGATCCTGGAAATCAAAAGTCGCAATAGAATTTTTTATGTTTAGTGAAATTTAAAATCGGTTGATTATTAGTGATAATCCAAGAAAAACCTTTTTTAATAATATTGTTAATAACTTTATTTAAGTAGATCGAGAAAATGGTGCCATTTTCAGTTAGGTAAGTATTAGATCCATATGTGACTGTTCTAAATTTAATAGGAATTTTATATAATTTAGGACAGATAATTAAGTAAGGAAATTGTATATTGCTAATTTTAATTTTTAACCTCTTATATAAAGCTAAAATTTTTTAATGACAACATTATTATTGAAATTACTTAAAGTTTCAATTTTTTACAATTTTTAACTCCGTGTTTAAAAGTTCAACGTAGATTTTTTTTACAGAAGATCGCATAATTATTGTTAGCTTTGTCTATAGGAGTAATTAGAAATTTTTTTGAAGTTGCTTAATTGATTGAAAATAATTTTTATTTCTGTTGATTTTTATTTTCTGAATAATTTGAGTTTTTGATGAGTTGTATGAGTTTCTTTTCTGTATTAGTTTTATGTCTTGCTTGTTTTTTTCTCCTGGACTTTTAAACAAAACCTTCGGGGTACTGAGGAAGGTTTTTAGGCTTTTGCCTTCTTCCTCAATAGAAAAGGTTTTGTTTTTTGGCCACTGGGGCCGGTACCCCCTGAAGACGTCGGCTTCAGTGGTCATATTTTTAATTTTGTTTTTTCCTTTTCTACATTTATTTCTATTTTTATTAATATATGTTAGTAACTATTTTTTTTAATTATTATTAAGAGAAATATTATTAGTAAAGAATAAAGAACAATTGACAGAACAAATATACTTTTTTCAAAAAAAGTAAGTTACATCACATTCTTGTATATTTTTAAACTAAAATTATATAAAGGGTGATTATTGAAGAGTATCTTTTATCTTTTTTAATTCATTATCATACATTCATGCAGAGCTTTCAATACCTAAAGACAATTTGGGAACCAAATCACTTTATCCTAAGTACAGCATTCTACCCGAAAGTTACATCCAATTGACGAAAAAAGAGGTACAGTTTCTCAATGATTGCACCGATAAAATTATCAAATTTGACCACATTTACCGAATTTTATCACACATTATAAAATTATCATTTATTGTTTATTTTACCAAAATCCTTACCAAAGCATATCGGTAAAAATTACTGAATTTTTTGGACTTCTTAAAGAGCCAGTTACATGGTAAATTCTATCATATTCTGGTACGTTTGTTAATTTTTTCTTCTCCTATATTTTTGTATGAAAATTAAAAATTATATTGAAGGTTATTATTACAGAACACTTTGTCTATTTTAATACTACATCATGCATTCATAAAAAATTTTCAACATCTAATAACAATGTAAGATCATAGAGGTCCTGTTTGCTAGGTACAATATTTTATTCGAAAGTTCCATCAAATTGATGAAGAGTGTAGTACAGTTTGACATCGTTAAAATTATCAAATTTCACCACATTTATGGAATTTTATTACACCCTATAAAACTATTTTTCATTTTAAATTTTACCAAAATCATAGTCAAAGTGATTCGGAAAAAAATTATCGAGATTTTTTGTGTTCTAACAGGACCAGAAACATGGTAAATTTTATCATATTCCGATATGTTTGTGTATTTTTTTATATTTTTACATGCAAACTATTAATAAAAAACACTTTATATCTATTAAAAAATTATTACAATTATTATTAAAAAACACTTTATATCTATTTAAATAGTACATTATCCATTCATACAAAGTTTTCAATACCTAAAAACAATGATGTATCATATATCTTTTATCATAGGTACAACATTCTACCCAAAAATTCATTCCATCAATCTGATGAAGAGTGAAGTACAGTTAGTCAATGATTGCACCAATAAAATTATCAAATTTCACCACATTTACAGAATTTTAGCGCGCATTATAAAACTATATTTTATTGCAAATTTTACCAAAGTTATCAAAGTAATTCGGTAAAAAGTATCGAGATTTTTAGTGTTCTAATAGAACCAGAAGCATGGTAAATTTTATCATATCCCGATATGTTTGTGTTTTTTTTTTTTTTTTTTTTTTTTACATGCGAACTAAAAATTATTTTGAAGGTGATTATTACAAAACACCTTATATCCATTTTAATACTAGATTATCCGTTCATACAAAGCTTTCAATACCTAAAAACGAGCCGCGATGGCTCAGGGGATAGAGCGTTCGCCTTCCAATGAGGCGAACCGGGTTCGAATCCCAGTCGATACGAATTCCGCATCCGGCTTGCACTGACCACAGTGCTGACGTGAAATATCCTCAGTGGTAGACGGATCATGGGTTAGAGTCCCCTTGCCGTCAGGCTAACCGTGGGAGGTTCTCGTGGTCTTCCTCTCCATGTAACGCAAATGCGGGTTAGCTCCATCAAAAAGTCCTCCACGAAGGCAAATTTCTCCCAATACTCGATCCAGGAGTTCCCTTGTCTTCTGGATTGGGTTCAAAATTACAAGGCTACGGAGTTGAACATTAGTAGCCGTAAACCCATTAAGTTGGGTCGGCTGTTCAACGACGGTTATAAAATAAAATACCTAAAAACAATGATGTATTCTAGGTCCTTTATCCTAGGTAAAACATTCTTCTCGAGAGTCCCACCAAATTGATGAAGAGTGAAGTACAGTTTGTCAATGATACTCATGCCAATAAAATTACTTTGGCAGTGTCTTCCTAGGAAATCGAATAAAAGAACTGAGTATACAACTTACTACATTTCTATGATTAAAAGGAGAAATAATTCAATGTTTCCCTCTTTCTAACTCTAATGAGTTTGACCCATTCTCGTGAAAGAAATCACTCATTTTTATCAACTTAGTCTTGTAATGGATTTCTTGTTAGCACTAGCCTTTACCAGCTTTGGTTATTTCTGGAAGAAGTATCCATCACTTAATTCTGTTTACTTAATCTTAATTTTCCCAAATTCCACTCGATATTTTCCGAAAGATGTATTCATCTTCAATTTGTTTGAGTTTGTTTTACTTCTGTTTAGTGAAAGTGATTAATTAATTTGCTGATATCTTTATTTTAGATTTTAAAATAAATTATGTATTTTGGACTGCTCATAAGTTCAAAACAAAGTGGAAAGACTAAAATCTTAATTAAGATAAAAAGCATTACTATAATTTATCGTTGAAAAAAATATTTACTTTCATGAGAAACTAGTGCGGTAAGATTGATTTGAAAAAAAAATTTGCTTTTTCTGATAAATATGCTATTAACAATTGGTTTTATTGAAGAAAATACGATAGAATATTTTAAGTTGAAAAAGAGATGACGAAAATGATATGAATAGGTTTTAAACAGTAAGTGATAAAAAATGTATGGAAAAATTGAACTAATTAGGTTAGCAGTGAAAGTAAAAGAAATGACATATTCTTATTGATATTTGCTTATTTAGTTTTGGTAATAAGTACTATCTAAAATAAATCTCTAAGCTATGTAATAAGAAGAAAAATTAATGAGAGAATGGTTCTAATGCGTTTGGGAAAAACATAAAAAGTGCCATACTATTATTGACGCCAATGATGCTTAATTAATTCTGCGTTAGGTACTAATTAAAATAAAAAGTATGCCATGTACCGAAAAGCAAAACTAAGTACTTGGCGCTAATTCGTTTAGAAAGGACACAAAATGTGCTGTACTAGAATTACGAGTTCATTCATTGCAAGATATTTTTCTATAAGAAATATTTCTCAAATCAAAGCAATAAATCAGTAGTTAGGGTATTAAGTAAAGAATTCAAAATTTTAAAGCAATTAAAAAAAATAATGATATATATTTAGTGGAAAAACTCGCTTAGCAGCAGTGAATTCAAAAGGAATTAAACAAATGAGACAATGAAAAAATGAAGAAAAAAATGGATAATATGACAACCTATGCTGACGTTTTCAGGAGGTACTAGCTTCGGAATTTATAAAAGCAAAACCTTCTCTATCAAGAAAGCAAGACTAAAGTCTAAAATTGATAGGACTTAGTTAGGACTTACTTTGTGTTCATTAATATTTCGTAAATTGTGAATTGTATAAAACTTGAAAGCTTTTATTATTTCGCTTTTTTCACAAAAAGTAAGGATATAAGAATCAAAGCATACACACAATCTAGAACATAAATTATTCTGATTAAAGGTTTAAAGTTTGCTGCTAAAAAAGCAAAATTTAAAGAAGCAGATGATATTATAAACTTTAATTCGATTCCATGTAAAATTCAAAATTTTAACAAATAATTTATGTAAAAGCTTATTGCATTCAAGAAAATCTAATAGTTAATTTCTGTTTCCTGCAGAAACAATTATAGCTGTTGTCCTGCAGAAACTGTTGTAATTGTTTCCTGCAGAAACAATTATAGCTGTTGTTACCATACGAAGGAACACAGGAGGAGTTTTTAGTGGGAGGAGTTTTTGTGGGAGTTTTTAGCCTCTTGGAGGAAAAAAACTATCTTCTTTCCTTCAATAGACAGGGTTAGTCCTACGTCATCAACGACGTCACTAGCTCTCCTCGTTCCAAACTTAGTTCTGAACGGAGCAAACGCTATGGCGTTTCTCATGCAGTTAAAAGTGGGTCAACTATATCTTTAAATATATTAATATAGAGTCGAATTTAACCACTGAAATGGCAAGAAAAAGTGTAATTAAGCTCTTCCATATCGTAAAGTTTTTCTCTGATGAACCTAAATTGATTGAAAGAGGAGAGAATGCTGTGGAAGCTAACTTTTTGTATCTATGATTGGGAGAATTTGTATTTAATATTTACCATATAAATTCTATTTATAATCTGGAAATCGGAAATTTGTGAATTTTATTATTTGGAAAATGTTATTTCAAATTTATGTTTAATTTTTCTTAAAATATGCATATTATATTAAATCAATTTTTTTATAACATTGAGACAACTTATTAATTGTAAATAAAGATGAAAATTTTAAAAAGTTATGTAAGGAGCATGATTAAAGTTAGATAAATTAGTCAAAATTATAAAACATTTAAGATACACGTTTTTGAAATAGCTCAAATTTATTGGTAAATTTACTGAAATGATAGGAAGTTAAAAAAAAAAAAAAAAAAAAATTATATAAAACTTAAACAAAAGTTTGAGAGTTGACAGGTCCTAAAATATGTTTACAACCAATTAAACTGTAGTTATTATGGAATTAAAATTAAATTTGGATAATGGTGACTTGAATGTTGCGTTCAACATAAGCTCTGTAACAAATAAAATATTACTATGAAGGTAATTTAAAAAATTTTGATTTAGACTATCAAATGCAAATTTTATTCCATAAAAAGTGATAACAGTAACATTTGCCAAATATAAAAGCTGTATAACAAAATGTGTATACATACATTAATTAAAAGAGAGTTAAGTATCTAAATAAAAAAAATTTCTTAAAAATTTGAATTATATTTATTTGAAATTAATATTATTAAATAAGTAAAGTTTAAACACCTATCTGAATACATAGATTAATAATTATGAATGTTAAATAAAAGTTTATGTATGGGATAAGTATGTTTTAAAGAATTCTAAAATAGTTCATGTTTCACTTTCTTATCGAATAAAATAGGAATCTGAGATTTTAAGACAAATTGATGATAAATGAGCTTATTGATGGCTCCCTATCTTGTCGTCTAAACAAAATATAGAACTTGAAATTAAAACAAAAATATAGAAAATTTAAAGCTTTCTAATGCTTTTCTTTAATTAAAAATCTTAATTAAATAAAACAAATTCTCATAAATTCTTAAATTTGCTTTAATTTAGCTATTCTATATATTAAAACTCTGGAAACTAAACATAGTATTGACCCTGCACTATCATACACTGCACTATCTTAACACTACACATTAACATAGCACTACACTAGTTACGTTAAGAAATAATCTAATATTAATTATCTTATAATAAGGTATCTGAATTTTCTCAAAAAATTAATGCATAAAACTACTGTTAAAAACTAATTAATGATGATGTTGGGAAATATAAATAAGAAAAAATGTCAAGTCAAAATAAATCTGAGTTTAAACTAAAACTCTGTGCAGATTTAACCATATGTATGCGTATTAAATAAGTTAGTTACATAATTTATTCCTATTTAGTAGTTAAAAACTAAAACCAGCAATAATCAGAAAATCTTAAGCAAACAAAGTTTACAATAACTACAAATTTAATCATCAGACATAATTAAATAAACAGGCATTAGTATTGATAAATATAATCTAATTATAGATTAAAAATTAATTTTAGAACGTTGTAAAACAATGCATGCCTTTCCAAAACTAAAGAAAAAATTTAGATGTAGGTATAGAATAAGTAACAAATTCTAAATAAAATAAGACATTATTATAAACATGAAACAAGAGTTAAAAATATTGACGCTTAAAGCAAATATTGACGCTAATAGCATTTAATGCACTTAACTCGTAAAATCTACTGATACCCCGTATAAAGAAAACTACTTAAATTAGGAATAAGTTCCTTAGAAGCGCTATATAAATTTATTTATTTCAATAATAAATTAAAAATCTTACCGTCTTAAATTCACATAGGAAATGCCATATAAATGGTTCGTTCGAAAAAATGTTTGGAACGAGTTTGAAAGGAGGCGGGGTTTGACGTCATGAAAAACGTCATCACTGTCCCTGTCTATGTGCGCTTGCTGGTAGAAAACTATGGGGAAACAAATTTACCTCTGGTAGAAAACTATGGGGAAACAAATTTACCCCACCTTCCGTATTCCTCTCACTTCCCGCCTGTCTCATCAGTGTAAGAAGTAATATTCCAGACGAATCAATAACAGAAATGGTAAATGTCTTTTTTCTGCTTTAAAACGGTATCAACAACAAAATTTTTTAGAGTTGTGTGAAATTAACAACCAATTTTATTATATTTCTCATTAAAGAAATAGATAAAAATCATCTGCAAAATATCAACAAAATCTTGAACATAAAATCATTCGAAAATCATTTTAAAGTTAGCTGAACAAGTAGACGATAGCATGAATATCAGCTTATTTTCTAGTAAGTTAAGCGTGGACTTTCTGGCGAAAGGCGTTTTTAACAACATGATTTGCTTAAGCTGTGTGAAAGTAAAAACCAATTTTATTATATTTCTTATTAAGAGAATAAATAAAAATCGTTTGAAAAATATTTAAAAAAAATACTATCTAGAACATAAAATAATTCGAACAACCATTTAAAGTTAGCTCAGAAAACAGACGACAGCGTGGATTACAGCTCACTTTGATATAAAATTCGAAATTTTACAATTATATGCAAGCGTCTAATATTTAGGAAAATAATTTATTTCATTTTTGTTACATGCAGTGACGTTAAAGTGACGTTATTTGAACTTTTGAAGGAACGCAAGTAATTAACTGCTTCGAGAAATACAATTCGCGAAGAGTTACATTCATAATATGAACTTTCTTCTTTAAGAAAGAATATTCTTGACGAAGCAATAATAAGAATAGTTCGAGGGCTTCGGAAAGACGTAGATGTTCCCAAGAAATTCTAATAATCTTGTCACTCACAGTCAAAGTTGCAGTTTTATGTGAATCGAGCATATTAGTCTCATCTCGAGCTGTAGGTTTATATTCTTCGATGAGGCTATTCCAACAGATTACAAGGAATTGTGAGCCAAATTTTATGGTGATCTTTATGATCAGGAATCGCGAAGATTTCTTATTGCTGAATCGTTGAAGACGAAGAACAATCAAGAATACTCAGAAAGATTTCAGAAGAAGACAGGCGCGAACTCAGATTGATTTCTTACAGAGATATTCCATATTGCTTTTTTACGGGTAATTAAATTATTCTTTTTAGAGATGTGATACTTAAAATTGTAATTATCTTTTTCTTTCCCTTATAAAAAAAAAATCGTTTTGAATATGAACCGTATTTTATCTATTCCTGTGTTGTGATATTGATATTTATAAAATCAGTTTTCGGAAAGCATGAATTACGAAAAAAAAAACAATATAAATTATCAAATTTAGTCATTTAGAAGAAAAAAAATCACAAAGAATTAAGGAAGAGACAATGAAATATATTTAGATAGTAGATAGGTTTACACTTTTCACATAAACTATGATTAGTCACATTATGCTTTTGATGTTCATTTTTAAACGGTTTTAATGTAATTTAATTTCCAGAAATATTTATTTATTTATTTATTTTATTTTATATATCCGTTGTTGAACAGCCTACCCAATTTTGTGTTGACGACTTGTAATGCTCAACTCCGTAGCCTTGTAATTTTTAACAAATCAAGAAGACAGGGAAACTCCTTGATCAGCTCCCCCAAAGGTATAGATTTGTAATGGGAACATGGAGGACTTTGAGGCTCGACAGATTTAACGTGCATCAGTCACCATTTACTACACGGGGAGTCTTCGGCGGCGAGGATCGAACCCACGACCTCTTGGACATGGGCTCAGTGCCCTACCAACCAGGCTATCCCGGCCTTTCTACTAGAAATATTGCAAATAACAAGCATGGTTGAAATTTCTATTAAGAAATTTATTTAATTTATTTAAAAAATAATATTATTGATGAATAGATTGAGGGCTTTAGAGCGACGAAGATTTTTCAAGAATTCTAATAATTTTGTTCTTCGAGCTCAAAGTTGCAATTTTATGTGAATCTATCATATTAGTCTTATCTCAAAGTCTTAGGTTTATATTCTGCGATGAGGCTATTCCAAAAAATTACAAGGAATTGCGCGGCAAATTTTATGGGGATCTCTTATTGGTGAATCGTTGATCATGAGTAATCAAGAATACTCAGATCATGAATAATCAGAAGAACTTCGGAAGAAATTTCTTCTGTGATCTCAAAATTTCAATTCAATGAAAAATGAATATTTTGAATATGAGCCGTATTTTATCGAGTGTAGTGTGATGATATTAAGGTTTTTAATTAAGTATTTGGCAAATTTATGAATTCGAGGAAAATGACCATACGAAATTATTTTCGTACATATAATAATAATAAAAAAAGAAAACAGTATTAAAACATCGGAACAGATTGACTTATTTGAAATTGTATATGATTTTGAAATAAGTCATTATTAACTATTGTTATGGTTTCATACATGAGGTTAGAGTCTGTATTTTTATAGTTTTTTAGATCTTAATAAAATAAATATAACGATATTGATTTTTCAAAACAATCAAGAAAATTAACATTCTCAACTATAAAACGTGTTTAAAAAATTATTATAAAGAAAATTTATGCGTCTACTTATATCAAAAATTTCACATTGCCGCTAAAAAACGAGAGAAAATGGGGTCTAAACAAAATTAATTGTAATCAAGTGCAACTGAAAAATACAAACAAAAATTTTTAAAAATGCCAATAACGAGCGAGTAACACTTTTTTAATAGCACTGTTAATTATTTTTTAATTACAATACATGTTAATGCATAGTTATAGATATGATAATAATAAGAGGCTTTCATTATGTCAGATTAAATTAATACATCCAAGAAGAAAGAAGGCCTCATCGCGGGTTACCATAAACAAGAAATTTAATTCTTTAGTAGTCAAAACATAACGACTACTATCGTATTTTCCCTCACTGCACAGTTTAGTAACCCAAACGTAGGGACATCTTTCTAATTTACCTCCACTGCGCAGCTTATGTTCGTTACATCGAACTACTAAATTGATCCATGCTGAGACTTTCTCTTTATCTAGGGTTTTTTGGTTAAATATGGCCTAATAGGTCCTTCGACAGAATTATGAGAATATAAAAATTTTTTAAAAAGTGGAATTAATATATATAAACTAGGATATATAAAAATACCTAAAACTAATATAAATATTAATAATTAAAAAAGTTGAACCTTTTTTAGAAATGATAATTCCGGAAAAAAGTTCAATTCAAATAATAATATATTAATTTTCAATACTTGTAATAGTGTGATGATTTAAAAAGCAATGTGTGATTTATTTGTTAAATAATCACTATTTAAAATAATGGCATGCTTTTTTATATTTGTTTTAAAATTTAGTTAAAAATGTGTTAATCAGAAAAGTCTATAAACTGTGAAAAATTGCGGATCAAATATCGGTACGGAGGCAGTTACTCAGGGTGCTGGTATATTTTGCGGTATAATCCCTTTTTACCAGAACATGTTACTGAACAAAATCTGATATACAATAAATGTTGCAATAATAATTACCATAAAGTCACTGAATCACTCTAACTAAATAAATACTACTGTAAAAAAAAGTATACAGCATTTTACAGTAAACAGGATTTTACGATAAAAATTTATTTTACGGTATAAATGGATTTTACAGATGATGCACCCATAATTCCGGTACTTTATGCTGTAATTTGAGGTATATTTTTTTTACTGTGCATCTTAACAAGAAATTTAAGACACTTATAACAAAAGCATGAGTGATATAATATAATAATAATGTAATATAGATTTGCTAAAATTTGAAAAATTTTGTGTCTGGTTGATTTTACCTTTAAGGTAAGAAAAGGCACTGATAATTTAAGCTGTATTTAATCATGTGTTTAATATAATATTCTCACGCTTATTTTGGTTTAAATTAATACAAAATATTGAAAAAAACATTAAAAATATGTTGAATAAAATTTCTGCGTTAAAGGATAACGACACAACCCTTATACGAGTGTTTCCAAATGTATATTCAGAAAAAAATCTAATCTACAGTTTAACAGGCGTGTCTAAAATCAATATCTATTTTATTTGATGTATTGCCACTAATTACAAAAGCGACACGCCATTTTATCTTCTCCGTTTACCCAAATCATAAGAACAAACTGCCTCATTAGCAAATAAAAGTTAAATTTATCTTTAAGCACAACTTTAATGACATTTTTCGAAACACAAACCATCGCAGAATGTCATAAAACTAAAAAGAATCTGTCAACAAACATAAAGCCTATCAATTGAGAAGCGCGCTTCTGAATTTACACAGTCTTCGTTAATGAATGTAATATAGGCGACAAAGCGGGTGAGTAAGGAGGAGTACAATCAAATCTCCTTTTCTGGCAACGAACGAACTTAGGGCTAATCTAATACTGGATTGGCTGACGTGAAATTCATCAATTACGCGAAACTAAGCCACACACGTCTTTGCATGGGTGTTTCAGTCATTTGAAGAGAGCACCAAGTAGGACGTGGGACAAAATAGCTCTCATAAAATTAGATTAGTAGCAACCGCCTCAAGCAATGGGAACCGACACATTTTCAACTGCCTTCCAAGCCTTACAGCCATAAGCGAGTTGTAATTTCAAGGAAACCAGTTTAACAATTGCAGTTGGGCATATATATAGGAAGATTAAAACGGCTTTCATTTTAGACAGTTTACGTGTCTGGCCACAGCTGGAACTCTGCAGCGATTGCTCTATAAATTACAAAGTTGTTTAATTAGTTTAAATTTAAATTCCTCAGACGATTTTTCTGTCAGAATCTTCAATTTCGGTGGGTGGTTTAAGTTTTATTATTTGAGAGATCTTAGCATTAGCTATCTTTTCCTAAAGTAGTTTATAAAATTTCCTATAATTTTCAGGGAATTGGAAATATCTGTCACTTCTATTTTGTTAAGTTATTGTGTTGTTAAAATCACTAAAATCCCTAGCGATAAAAATTTACTTTCTGCTGATAGTTACAGTTTGTTTTATGTTTATATATGTAAAGTACTTTGTGATTTATTTGTGATAATTAAGTTCTATTTAAGAATTAATTAGATTAATGCCAATGAAAATTTTCATTGTTTTATTTTTATTTATTTTTTTCACTTCAAGCACGTATTATGAATTCATTTTATTGTTTTTAATGTTTTTTTAAAATATTGCTTTTTTTTAAATGCTCCGTATTTTTTAATATTTTTTTTTGCAATTTATTTTTATAGCATTTAATTGTTTAGAACTTAAACAAAATAAATACTTATAAATTAAAGCAACAAGCTTAAAAAAAAACAACTATTAAATTTTAACTGCCTTGAAAGCATAACTGCAGGGCCATATGATCCCTGCAGTTATATAGGAATAATAAAACGTACTTTGCTATAGCCAGTTTTCTTACCATTTCTAAATGAATTTCTAACAATTATGGGGTTAAAATTGAAAAAGAGTTAATTAACAGACTCCTTTTTGTATTGAAACTTATCTTTGATGTGGCCAATAGCGTTGTAATGAAGTTCAGAACATTATTTCAAAATTTGTTTCAGAATGTTACCAAAGGTAGAGTTTGTAGAAATTCAAAACCTTTTTAACAGTCGTTTTTGTCACTTAATCTAATATCAGTAACTTATCAATTATCAAGAAATAAGGAGTATATGCAACTCGCACTTTGTTAAGTTATAATTTTGAGGCTTGAAATATCACAAAAAGTAACAGCTCACTTTTTCTGAAAAAGGTTCACAGTCTTTTACACTTCATTTTATGAAGTTATTTACTGTATGAATATTTTTATTTTATTTATAATGGATTAGAAGACAACTACAGTAATAGATACAAAGAATTCTAATGAAAACAAACGTGAAAAGAAGAAAAACATAGTGAAATAGAGAAACGATTCTAACGATAGAATATGAATCCAAAAGGCCCCTTTTCACCCAGTATAGGTACACAAGAGAATTCATGGTTAAAGCTCGGCAAAGGATGGGATGGTCATCATTCATGAACATTTCCAGATATCAGAGTCTTCAGATAAGACTTGAAACAATTCGGAAACGGTGCAAGTGTTTCGGGAGACAGTCATTGCCAGTGGTGACCCTAAAGCCAGCCACCATTTTATGTCTGCGACATTTTGAGACCACAGATAAAGACTTTTGAATTGTTATAAAAGCGAGGTTTTTTGTAACCTCCTCAGACATGGTATTTTTGAATATTTGTTCTACTGTTCCATAAGACACACTGGAAGGAGATGTTTGTAA
Organism: Parasteatoda lunata; assembly: GCA_949128135.1. NCBI lineage: Eukaryota > Metazoa > Arthropoda > Arachnida > Araneae > Theridiidae > Parasteatoda > Parasteatoda lunata. Next base: position 67,783,215 of record OX421976.1, on the reverse strand, counting down.
TATCAAGGCACCATTTTTGGCCAGTGTATCGGTAATCTAATAGCCATGAATTCCCCCAAGTCCCAGAGATCCACTGAAAAATGACATCCTTTTCCCCCGACAAATTTGCAGCAGCTTCCGACAATCAAAAATCACAAAAGTACGACAATCAAGGACCACAAGAGCTCTAGGTTGACAACGAAGATCAAGACAATCGAGAGTCACTAAGTGCCTTGGAGAACTTATTTAAGCGAGAGGCCAGTTGAAAAATAGAGAAATTTTCATAACTAGCAATGCCCAATCAAATATAGTTACAAATTCGCCAGCTGGGTTTAAAAAGAAGGGATAGTGAACCCATTGAGTACCTAAAGCAAACAGAAACCACCAGTAAAAACTTTCAGCCAATCTGACTATGAATGAAAATCATTTATAATCTCACAAGCAAGAACTTTTAGGAGCTCCGAATCTGTATCCCTCTTAGAGATTTCCTGGAGGAGATCAAAGCACACTCTAAACTCAAGGCAAAGACAAGAGTTCCGGTTCAAACAGCAACTCGAGGAACTCCCTGAATAAATCCTTTCTGGGTTTTAAGGTTTCTAACGAATTTAAGAGGAATATCATGCCGAAGATCTAAAGGTCCAGTAGATTGCATTATTTTCTCGCACAAAAAAAGTTTTTTTTTTTTTTTATGGATAAATTTAGAACTTGTATTCAAATATATGGCATCCACTGGAGTGGTTTTAACGGCTCCAGTTATGAAAGAAAGAGCTTGATTAAAAACCAGTTCAGGGGGACCCATATTGTGTACAAATGAAGCTACTGGTGACTGACAGCAAAAAGCCTTAAGAGTAAAAATAAAGGATTCAAATCTCAGCTGCAGGATCTGCGATGAACAGCTTCATTATGAGCTCCTTCCCTATGAAATAGGAATCTAACTGATATTTTTCTTACCACTATAACAGCGGTTTTTGATTGTATGGGGTATGGGTCGGAATGATGTTTTCAACAGTTATGTCGAGTCACATTGACGTAACTAATATAAATGACGAGAGGTTCAAATATATATATATGTATATATATATATATAAAATTCCTCTTCGATATAATATAATATATATATAAATATATATACACCGAAGAGCCATTACATTATGACCACAATACGGTGGCGGGGCAGTATGATGTGAGCAATGTTTTCATGGGGCACATTAGGAACCATAATCCTCATAGAACAATCCCTGACGTCTGTAAGCTGCTTGAACATACCCATTCATTGCTGACCTGGTTCACCCATTCATGGCAACAGTTTTTCCTGCGGAGGATGGTGTTTGCCAACAAGATAATGCACCATGTCATAAGGGTTGAATCACCATGGATTGGTTCGAGGAACATTCCAGTGACTTTCAAGTCATGTCTTGGCCCCCAAATTCACCTGACCTTAATCCAATAGAGCATTTGTGGTCCTACTTGGAAAACCAAATTCGTGCTGCCACACTACCTCCTCGCGATGTGAGGGAATTGCAGGACCAGTTGGTGAGCGCTTGGTACCAGATATATATATAAAATACCTCTCCGATAAACACTCAGGGTCTGAAAGCAGCCCTGCTGTACAAACGGAACCAATTATCATTGTGGTACTTATGATGACTTATTTTAAGGATGAAGAATCGATTTGCTTATAATGGGAATATAAGCATACATGCATATAAGAGAAGATCCCGTCTCTTTTTAATTTCTTATATTATTCTGTCACTGTTTAATTCCTTCCAACTATTATGAGTGTTACGTACAATAAATCGTGAGCGCATACCGTTTGTTGAATTCATAATTTACTTGTATTTAATTAACTTATGCGTGGTTGTACAATATTTTATAGAAATCTGTGCAGTAGTTCTGGAGATAATCAACCAAATCTAAAAAAAAAAATCTCAATCTTAAACACCAGATTAAAACAGTATAGTATAGTTAATTTAATTCAATAAAAAAAAATTTCAGATTCATTTAGTAAAACACTAATACAATTTTAATAATGGAAAAACGTTGAATGAATCAAAAAAGAGAACTCATAATTTAATTTGAATTACACTTAATATTTTCTAATGCATTATCTCTAAAATTTCAGTTGTTTTTAAAACTTGATGACTTTGTAGACTTAAAACAAACTTAGAAAATAAAAAATTAATATATATTTATTCCTATATTTATTTATACCTATTTTTATAGGAATAAATAAATCTATTTTTATTTATTCGTACCATTTTCTAACTGTAAAACACGTATTTTCCTAAATTTTAAGCCTAATTAATTGGAATAAAATTAATCGGTTATTTAAGAAAGAAGAAAAAAAAACATGAGTTACATTCTTTTTAAGAGATACTTCATAATTGTCAATAAAGAAATTGATTTGTCCATTAAATTAGAAGACCCTATTGCAATCTAACACTTCATTCGTTAATCATAATTTTCATTTAACGCAGATGGGGGATTGGTTGCTGACTTTCTGCCGTTTATTAATGTTTACTTATTAACGTTAATTAGAGTCGATTTTTATAACAAACTCAATAATTAAAATAAATCTATTAATTCTCTTTACTTGTATGATTATGATTCCTAAATAGTTTTTCAATACGTTGTTTTTTTCAGGGGGATTTTCCATTGTTATTTTTCTCAAATGTTGATAACTCGAATGGCAAAAAATAAACGCAATTTAATATTGGAATATGTTACTGCTTACGGTTAAAATAGTACTAAAAATATTGCTGAATTTAATTTATCTATTATGAATCCTAATTTTCGTTTAATGCAGAATAAAGGCGAGTCAATGACTTTCTGCCGTTAGTTAATGTTTTCTATTTGTGCAACATTTGATTTATCTAAAAGGAAAAAGCAAAAAATGTTGTTACCTTAAAAATTTCAGAATTTCACCTATACTCTTGCTGAAATCATTTGATTAAAATATTAATTGGCACTTTTATAGTTTAAGCCAAGTATGGTATATAAAAATATTTTTGGATTAATGAAATTTTAAAGTAATTCATTAAACTTTTTTGTTTTAAAATCAGTACATGCTCCAAGCGGAAGCCTAGTTGGACAGAGAGACTCTGATGAGTCAATGCAATTTAAGTTGTTCAACTATTGATAACACAAAGTGAAAGGGATAGTCTCGCTTTCTATCGGCTATAAATTGAAGCCAATTACCACCCACAGAAGCGGGACTTCTGCTTCAATCCTGTTTTGGCGAGATGGGACATGTCCTAGAGGAGAAAGGAATAATTGATGAAATGGCCCGATAAAGTCGATTCTGTCCCAGCCTTTGAGAACGTTCAGAGATCTAGAATGTTCTGTGAGCGTGGCACTGTCACTTAATTTTGTTTTCTTCAGACAAAGAAGTAGAAGATTGGCCTCATTATTAAGTTACTTACAGTTATCGCTTCAAAAGAAAACTCTTTTGTATCTTTGTTTGGTAGGATTTGTTGGATTTAGAGAAGTTGTTTGAAAACAAAGATAATTATCGCAAGAATCATTACGTTAGAGTAGGATTTGATGAAGATTTAAGAATACAGAATTAACATTGTTTATATTTACATCAATGTATAGATAGATACTTAAATATGGTAGAAATGTGTCTTTATAAGTGTATTTTATCTAACTGAATTCCTTTTGTTCTCCGAATTTTCATTATGGTGGACAATAATATATCTGAAACAGAAGATTTTTTAACACGTTTATTTTAATTCGTAAATGCTAAAATTAATATTGATTATTTAAGTATAATTACTATGATTTTTAATAGCGGACTTTTGAGTTTGTTTGAATGAAATCCAGAATCAAAATTTTGGTTACTTTTCTTCTAACTAGAGCACTGAAATCTTTAAAAACTGCAAAGCTTCAATATTTTTTTTCATTTCTACATTGCATCAACTGGAATTAATAGTCAATAGATATTCCAATCACTCTTTGACTTGATATAATGCTTAAATGTTTACTATAGTTCTATGCTGAATTATAACATAAGTTTCAACAATTTCTTGATCGTTTCCAGCATAGGAAATGAAGCAGATCTTATTAGTTTTTCTGATTAATGATGAGACAAGAGCTACCGTCTTGAAACTGAATGTTTTACTTAACATAACAACTGAAATAAAATCTATCCTAAAGCAACGATGTATTTAATTTTTAAAAAAAATATTTTTACCGTGCAATATAATTACTATGCTTTAATCTTTTCCGTACTTTTTTGAATGAATCAAGCTGTATTAAAACCAATTAAGTTATCGTGATGTAGTCATTGCGTTTTAGTTTCAAATTTTATTAATGTGTAAATTAAATACATAATCTGCTCTACATGTTACATATATTTAACATATCTTTATAACTGAATTCTGAGGTTAGGTTAATTTTCTTTTTAGTGAAATACACAATACGTGTAACTTTTTTATTTTTAAAATCATAATATACCTAATAAATTATCTCAATCATAAACAAGCTTGCAATATAAAAATTAAAAAAATGTGTGTGAATTTAAACTCCCTTCTAAATTTAAATTTTAAAAAAAAAATACTAGTAGTTTGATACGTTTAATAACATAATAGTAAGTATATATAATAGTAAGTATATATAATAGTAATATATAAATTGTATATTAATAATAAGTTTATAACAATGAAAACTTGTTAATGCTGTCAATTTATTTTTAGTACATAGGAAATACGCAATTCATTTTGAGAATAATTTAATTTTAACTTATTTTTTAAAATTATCTGAAAAATGTCTATATTAATCATGGAACGATACTTTATATTTTTAAAAATCAGTAGAATGTTAAATAATAACGAAAATATCTTTTTTAAAATGCTTCTTTCATTTAAAAAATCCCCTTTTTGTTCAATCGAGTATTAATATACAAACAGTGACCATTAATATTAATGTTCTAAAGAGGATGTCTATTCCTGCACGCCCACCCTTTCTAAAAGGAATGAAGAGAGGAGGGGGGTCAAAAGCAATAACACCCATTCCCCATTTTATATCTAACTCTAGAAAAAGAAGACTGACTTGATTAGTATCGACAATACGATTTAGTGAACCTAGTACACGAGATCGTACAGTGTATCTGACACACGGGCGTTAAATGGGTAAGAAGGGTCTTCTCCCAGATATCTCACAACATTTTTGCTGGAACTGTATCGTTAATATTTTGGGCAGAAAGCCAGCCCACCCCTCCATCTCCATGCTTTCTTATCTTCTTGATCGAACAAGCGTTAATGGCGAGCAATAGAGGTGAAGCTGACTGTTTGGCGAGCAGATGGCGTCAGATCAACGGATATTACAGATTCTGCTGTGTGATGTGTGAACACCGTTGGGGATTATATCTGTGCCAAGGAATGCCGCCGATTGAGGATCGGAACTAGGATATTGAGAAACCTGGGAACGAGGATAGGATCGCTCACTGAATTAATGTGAGAATTCCTTGGGAATTGGATTCGGCAGTTTATTATTAACATCGAAGACATTCGTGTTTTGCAGGCTTAGTGAATTATTATGGCCATTATTGAAAATGTAATTTAGCTTTCAGTGTAGGAGAACTGTAATATCGGATGTCATTATTGGTGTAACTCAAAATGAAAATCTTTATGAAGCGGAAATATCATTCTCCGTGATTTGAACGTTTCATCGTGTTTTAATAAGAAGTTATTTTTTTCAATGAAAGTTGCATGTCTAGTAGTTTGTATCGTTTCAATTTACGAATAGAAAGAGGTTATCAAAATGAAGGTATTGCAAGTAGGAATTTGAAGAATGTATTCAATCTAAATATGTTTTAAGAAGGAACTGTAAGATGAACTTTTTTGAAAAAAAATTTTTTTTTCGTATTTTCTGAAAATTAAACTGTGCAAAATAATATGATCAACAATTTTCAATTGTTCGTTTTATTTTCATAACGATTTTCGGATAAATACGAATATTTATATATATCAAAGTGGAAACATTAGAAATATTTACTTTAATGAATGAAAGTGGACGAAAATACATTTCGACAGAATAAAAATAAAATCTTCATTTATTCTAGTATAACGTATTTATAAATATCAGTGCATTTATACAATCGAAAAAAACCATGCTTTTATACAATCCAAAAGAAAATCAGGAAACTTTTGATGCAAACATTTCGGTGAAATGTAGACCCAGTAATACTTTTAAGTTTTTACAGTATGCTAGTAATTGTCTAGGTAAAACTATCTGGTTTGACTAGGTAAAGCTGTCTCTTGGTTAATCCCAATTGGGAACCATGGTTGCCTTTTAAATTATTATGGCATTACTACTCATTATCTGACATATTAGATCTGTTTCTAATACCTTCTACTTCATGTGCCAGGAACAGGGTTAGTGTTAAATTGGTTAACTGGATTCAAATACTGCAGATGATCAAGTGGATCTAGAGTTTAACTCTAGAACGTATTTTTTCCTGTGATAAGTTTTATGATATTGAATGAAGTTTCAAATCAAAGTACTGGTACTTTAAGCACCGGTATTATTTACCAGAAATTTTGGTATTTTTTCAGTGTGTATGCGTATTATCGGTGTCTTCTAGAAGTACTCAAAAGAAATTGGTTTAATTCCAAAAAACTGTTTTTATCAAATACTGAAAGATTGTAAGATGCTAAACTAAAGTGATAGTTTAAAAATTAAATCGGGAAATCAAAGTTTATTATTAATAAAGATTATTAATCTTTATCGCACAAATCTATTTCAAATCTTCTAGAAAGCCACTTTTCACCCTCGTCTTATACATACGCCTTAGTTCATTTTATTGTTTTACTTATATAACATCATAGAGAATCATATTTTTTTATAAAGAACCGTAAAAATTACTGTAGAGTTTTATGTTTACCTCTATTTTGAAATTTTCATCAAGACGCAAAGCTTTATAAATTAAAAAAAAAAAAAAAAACACTTCTGTAAAATTCCTGTACTTATATGGTAACATTTCTTGTAAATAAAACATAATTCCAGTTATTAAAACTAAAATATATGGTGTTTTAAAACATTCAATGTGTCATTTTTCTATTCATAAGGTAACGTTTACCGGAATTTCTGGTTTTCAAAATTATAGTTCTTATTGCCACACATTCAATAAAAAAAATGAAAAGCAAATTTAGCCAAATAAATGGTTTTTGTCCCACGCTCTAAGGCATCATGATAAAATTATCTCATTTTTCAACATTTACTAACAAGTAGCATAGTGCTAAAACATTTTTAACAGTAAATTTTATCAAAAACCATTACAATAGTGCTTTAGAAAAAAATACCGAGATTTTTGGTATTCCCAATAGAACTAGAATCATAGTAAATTTTACCACATTTTGATAGTTTTGCAACGACCATACCTTTTTTCTCAAAGGATGACGCTTATTTTTTAAACTTTTGAATAAGTATAAGTTAAAACTTTGAGTAAAAGTATGTTATTCTGGATTATTAAATGTAAATTTAAAAATTTCTATGCACCGCGCTTGTTATTAATCTTGGTCATTTCATGTCTTTTTCAGAAATTCTATTTTCAACATTTTTTTTTTTTAGAATAACATTTTGACTTATGATAAGAAAAAAAAACAGAGAACTAGATTTATAGAAACATATAAAATAATTATAGAGTTTATAGATTAGAACTATAGAATAAAATATTAAAAAAATGGAGCCAGAAATTTTTCAATATTAAATTTCTTCATATTTTGGAAGATATTTCCCTAACTTTATTCTCAGAGTTAGAAATTCATTTTCTTTAAAGTCTGAGTAAGAAATGACTGATTAAGGCGGTGCATGATCGATTGATTGAAGCCACTCTAGCGTCACATAGTGAAACTGGTAATGTCTTCTGATTAAAAGTTTTGGTTGCATCTATTTATCTGTATTATTAATCTATAGAAAGAAAATGAAAAGTCTGTGCACTGCTAGCTATGCATATTGGTCATAGCATACCTTCTTCAATATTTCAGAATTAGAATTACAGAAATGCAGTAGAGAATTATTAGAATCATTGTCAAATAGAATTATTGAATTTTTAGAATATAATAATAGAAAATAATTATAGAAATAGAGCAGGATAAAATTTTACCATATTCTAGTAGTTTTAACCGTTCCTTTTTTCAGTGTTAGAAATTTATTTTTTTAAAAAAAATTTTGAGTAATATAAAAGTCTGTTATTCTGGATCATTAAACACAAATGAAAAAAAAAATGTATGGATTGCTTATTACACAAATTGTTCATTGAATAACTTCTTCAGAAACTCGAATTTTTGATAATCGAATTTTTAAAAATCTATTTAGAGCATAGTTTTAAGCTTCTTCAATAGTTCAGAATTAGAATTATAGAAATGCAGTAGAGAATTATTAGAATCATTGTCAAATAGAATTATTGAATTTTTAGAATATAATTATCGAAAATAATTATAGAAATAGAGCAGGATAAAATTTTACCATATTCTAGTAGTTTTAACCGTTCCTTTTTTCAGTGTTAGAAATTTATTTTTTAAAAAAAAAATTTGAGTAATATAAAAGTCTGTTATTCTGGATCATTAAACACAAATGAAAAAAAAAATGTATGGATTGCTTATTACACAAATTGTTCATTGAATAACTTCTTCAGAAACTCGAATTTTTGATAATCGAATTTTTAAAAATCTATTTAGAGCATAGTTTTAAGCTTCTTCAATAGTTCAGAATTAGAATTATAGAAATGCAGTAGAGAATTATTAGAATCATTGTCAAATAGAAATATTGAACTTTTAGAATATAATAATAGAAAATTTAATAATTTAGAATATAATTTTTAGAATATAATAATCAGTTTTAAGCTTGCAAAAAGACAAAAAGAAACAGAGAAATAGAACAATAGAAATAGATTTATAAAAAAACCGTAAAGAGTTATTGCAATTATTAGAAAGAAAGCATTGAATAGAATTACATAAATTATTAAATAGAATAATTGAAAATAATTATAGAATTAAATCCAGATAAAAAGGTAAAATTTTACCACATTCAGGTAGTTTTGAACGTTCGAAATTCATTTTTTTTTTTTTAAATTTTGAGAAAGTTAAACTGTTATTCTGGATCATTAAATATAAATGAAAAAAAAATCATTAAATAATGAAATTGAATCATTAAATATTAATTTAAAAAAAGTTGGTCGTTACACAAATTGGTCATTGAATACCTTCTTCTGAAACTCAATCTTTGAAAGTTTATTTAGCACACAATTTTAAGCTTAAAAAAAGCCAAAAAGGTGCTCCCGTGCCACAGGTGCTGGGTTCGATCCGTGGGTCCGGCAAAGTTGACTCAGCCTTTCACCCCTTCATTGGGTTGATAAATGAGTGCCAAGCATGCTTGGGAACTAAACACTGGGGACCCCGCGTTCGGCTGACCACCTGCCCGGAACATCTGCTCCTGCACCCTAGAGCCCAAGGCCAAGAATACTGAGATGGGCACAGTAGGCCTTGGCCTTCTATCGGGTGTTGCGCCACTGAGTTTAGTTTTGGTTTAAAAAGTCAAAAAGAAACAGAGAAATAGAAATAAAGAAATCATATAGAATTTTCTTTAGAAAATAAAAAGAAAGAAAAAAAATAGAAAATAAAATTTTCTTCCAAACTTACAAACAAACCCAAGTCTAAACGCAAATTTTATTTGCTTTTAATCAGTAATGCTAAATTTTTAAATAAAATATTAAAAAACGCTATTTTTATACAAAATGTATGTTTTTTTCAAATTTAATCCCCCTAGCAATTAGGCTTTTTTCACTGAAACAGGTGAGACAGCATTAAATCTAGTGTATGGCTGGTAGTTCTGAATACTGGTTTTAACTTACTGGCATAAAACTGACATCAAATATCTTTTGTGTGAAGTGGATCTTACTTTGGAGTTTCATTACTTTAGCTAAATATAAGAATTACTCTCCATTTAAGGCAAACCCAGGTTAGTTTCTTTAAATATTCATTTTGAAAAGACGACTCAGCGTCGATTAGCACGCAAGTCCTTTAGTTAAGAGTAAAATAACAAGGTTATAAAATTAAACATTAGTGTTTGCCTACATTTTTTACATGACAGCATTTTTACATGCATCTGCTCTTTGATAATAATGCCAATCAAATCAAAAAGTGGTCTTTAACATTTTTAGTAATCTTTACTTTATCGTTCCCATCAAATTCGTTCACAAATGTTCAGTAAGTAATTCTATTTAAATTGAAGTGAGCGCACATCCTATTTTGGGAACGATAGTGGGAATTCATATAATTTAAATTTTATTAGTTCCGTAAGGAAGCCAGACAAACTCTGTTTTCAACGCTCATGATAACACAGATGTTAAAAAAAGAAAAATATATGTGTTTTCTGAAAAAAGGGGGCCTACTTACTTAGTCACTTTATTTATACACCTACCAATCGATATTCGGTTCTCCAATTAGCCCTTTTTGCTTAGGATATCCGTCTGCCAAGTAGATCTTGAAAAGGTTTCTATAGAAAAGCTGTAGTTACATGTCCAAATGGTTCTAATTGTCCCTGCCGTTCCTATTTTTTTGTGGTCTTGTTTCTATGGTTACGAATCTGAAGGCTACGAACCCCCCGGAAACGCAACTTTCAGAGCTTCTTAGGTTCACTGAATATCCCTTATTCAGACACTTACACAAAGAATTACTCTGGTGTACTCTATTTTGCCAATCTTTGTTGTGCTTCTTTTGATGAACGAAGTCGTCTTGGTGCTCGAAGTGGGTGGTAAAAAAAGTTGTCTTGGTGCAGTTTTTGTGACAAAGGGAATCTATTTTTTTGTTCGAAGACCAACTGCAGTTGATAATAAATGTACTTGTAGGTATTAAGGTCTGGAAGAGAAAGTGAGAAAAGATACCTGAAAAGAGTGACAATATTGTAGATATAATAGAGATATTGAAAAAATGCCTATGTGATACTGCGTTATAAAAAAATAACAAAAGCTCATATTTTTGTAGATAGGATATTAATAATTAGTTTAATTGTTAATATATATATATAATGTTTAAAGTCCGTCATGATTTTTAAAATTTATAATTCCCTAAAAAATTTATAAATCCCTTACTTAACCCTTTGATGGACATAATTTTATGGAATAATGATGGAATAATTTTGATGGAATAATTGATGGAATAATTTTTCTGGCGCTCTAATTATAAGTAAAAATGTAATTTGGTATATTTTAAGAATACGTGACAGTCTAAAAGCTAATAAAAAACATGTTAGATTATCAAAATTATATTTGTCCTAAAAAAAAAAAAAAATAGGAGAAGTTTAAAAAACAATTAATTCGCATTAAAAAATTTTTTTCAATAATTGACTGTAAATTTAAAAAAAAAATTTTAATGATGAATAACTGTTTCTATCAGATCTAAATATCTGCAAATAATAGAAAATTAAAAAAAAAAACTGTTTGGCAGTGAATCGTGTTTGGAAAATTTTACCTTTAACGCAAAAGCAACTGTATTTTATGCTGTATTTCATAACTATGAATTAATTAAATACGAAATATAATATTTTTCACTTACTTTAACATAAACTAATTCAAAATAAAAAAAAAAACAATTAAAGATATGTGTAATAAAAATTCTGCTGGGCTAAAACTAATTTAAACTGATGTCGAAACGTTAAATCCAATTTTACACACATATCCAGTACAAAAGCAGGTTAAACTTTTAAATATCAGGGCACACTTTAACACAAATTAAAAAAAAGTTTGAACAAATATAGTGTAAATTTTTTTTATAATTTATGAACTGTGAGAAAAATCGGATAAAGAATTAATAAATATTAATTAATGTAAATGTTTTTTTATCGAATAAATGTAATTCATTTATCAAAGATGTAATCATAAAGGTTCGCGAGACAGATGATAAAATACAATAATTAGCGCAGAAAGAAAACTTAAGTTTTCAAATCAGAAATAGTAACATATAAACATACATATTTTAAATAAGCATACATATTTTAAATAAGCATATATATTTTCGTACGGATTCAGATTTCAGACCTTTAAAATATTAGATCAACCGTTAAAATTTTTTTCGCCGTTAAAATGCATTTTTCGAAATGTTTTTAAAGATTATGTTTAACATTTAAGTTTAACATTTCACTATGTTTTATGACTCAGTCAAACTGACTTTGATGTTTTCTATCTCTGCTTCCTCTGAAGCAATTCATACTATTCCGGTAAAATTTTTTCTCACGACTGAATATTTATTTGCAAATCTTAATATGTGCACTTTTTTTTACCTCATTCTTGATTTGGGTTCTTTGAATATATAAAAATGATGGTGATTATAGCTCATTCTGTACAGTTCAATGAAATGACATTAATTTTATTTGTAACACAAAAGCTATCAGTTTAACAAAGTTTTACAAATTTGAAATCAAAGAATAAACTGGCGGCTATAAATTCCTTTCTCAATAAATTCTCTTTTTTTCTTTATATTTTTTCAATTCCATTTAATTCTTATTCAGAACTAACTGTCTAATATATAATTAAGATAGGCATGTATAATAGATATTACTCAAAAATAAATAACTTCATTATAAACAGTTAAAATTAAACAATTAAATCTTTCAAAATAAGGAGAGTTTCAGTTAATATTATGTGCAGGTTTGTCATGAATCTCAGCGACTGATAAATATTTCCTACTGCGTTTGTTTTTAGATAACTAATCCTATGATATCATAACTCATCTCTTTGCAGATGTCATCTAAAAGATAACTCAAAAGACGAGAAATATCTCCTCCAAGACTAGGAAGTGGCACTCATGATATTCGACACCGAAAAACTCCCACACACCTTTTCCTTCTATTCAAACTATACCTCTCAACATTCAAGCATCTTCAACCCTTTCGAACAGTCGTTAATCTAAGATTAGATACTTATCTTCGAAACCATCTTCTTCAAGAAAAATGATAAAAGAGCGAAGTCTTCGGTTGGCGATAAATTCTTCTTTTCTGTGCCACTTTTGTTCTGAGGGACTGTCTTGAGACTTTTACCGAGTAGAGCGAAAAGAGGACTAATTGCTCATAAAGGCATCATTTTTACACTTAACAAGCTTAATAGTGGTGAGGAAGTGCTCTGGTCATGGAACGTTTTCTTCGACAATAGGGGGATGGACCAAACGATCAATCTGGATTGCCCACTTTGCGATTTGGGGGTTGAGACAAAAAATGCTTTGGGGATGGCGAGATGATTGGGAAAGAGATTGTTTGCCCTTGGGAATCAATAGAATAAACGGGCCAAAACAATCTGACCTGCGAGAATAATAATTTCTTGCGTTATGAGATAAACAGGCAATGAATTGGTTCTTTTAATGTTCAGCAGAATCTGTAATTGTTTTATTGTATGTTAGAATTTATGTATTTTTCTTTCACATATGTTCCTTCGTTTCATAAACAGAAATAAATAGTTGATTGTATTTTCGTATCTATTTGACTTCAATCTCAGGAATAATCTTTTGGTTATTTATGGTTTTAAACTAAATTTATTAGTAAATGATAATTTAGAATGTAATCTTTTAAGAATTTTATAATTTTGTACTTAAATCATATTCATACAAAAATAATCTTTCAAGCAATTTTGTGTTTAAAATTTGACCTAGCATTAATTTTTATCTCCCATTTATATAGTCTCAAAAATAATTATTCAAGCTATTTTAGTTCGACATTATAAATTGAAAATTTAAAACTTTACTGAGTATGAATGTTTAAATCATATTACTTCAATCATTTGAATACAAAATTTATCTTTCAAACTATTTTCAGTGTTTAATCAAATATTAGGTAATAATAATTTAAAATTCAATCTTGTATGGCTTAATACATTTTTCTTAATAAAATCATATGTTCGCAAATATAATCTTTCAAGCTTCATTTTATATTAATTGAAACTTCAATAAAATAATAGCAATTAAGTTTTAGTGTTAGAAGTTAATATTTTACAATATTTAAATTTTAATTAAATTAACAAAAGATTTTAATTTATTCATTGGAGTGAGTGGCGAGAGGCTAAAACATAGTTTATATTTCTGCTTGAGAGTAGTTTTCACCATGGCCATTCAATAATCGCGTGTTTATAAACAACAAAATAAAATTTGAACATACATTAAGCATGCTTGTTATTTTTAGTTTCACCTTTTCTTCTTAATTCAGCGCAAACAGTAACAGCCAAGATGGTCCAAATTACAAATTTCACAATTTCCGTCCCTATACTCTGCGCCTATTATAAATACGATAGAAAAATGGTTTTCACCAGTGTTGGTAGGGTTTAGATGATTTAATACCTTATACAATTCATCTAAGGGATCAATAACATTAATGAGTCACTAAATAATAATCCCTTTTGTCCCATATTAGTTGCTACATTTGAATACTTTTGTACTTTTTAATGACACTGATGATTTTATGATTCATAGTTCGATGCTATCATCAGTGACATTTACTCACCAAGCATTCCCTCTTTAAATCAGTGCCAAATTAATTTAAAAAATCCAGGTTTATCACGCTCTTACGCCACGGTAAGGACACCTTCACCAGTAATTACAGAAAACTATCTTATGGCAAAAAATATTGTAAATTCATTATAGTAGTAAAATTTTACAGGTGTCGATCAACTGAAATGCATCGGAAATTATTTATAACTTCACCTACTTGAAATGTGGCCCTTAACTTGGGACAAAATTTTCGGCATAAATGTAGCAACTAATTCGGGAGTATATATATATTTTTTAGTATATTATTAGTAATTTCGTTTATCTAAAGAATATGTAATATAAATTAATGCTTATATTTTATTAATTTATCAAAAACTCTATAATATTATTTATTGCATTTTTGTGATTAATATATTAATGATATTAATTATTACCCTTTTTAGTAATAATATTTATTTTTGAAATTCACAAAAATGTTTTTCTTAAATATTATTTTTATTTAAAATAATATAGATTTATAAGTATATTTAATTTTGTAAAATTATATATCTGAGAGATATATTGTAATAACAAATACAATAAACGTCTTTTTGTAATATATATATATATATTTATTAATTTTAAAGCTATTCTTTAAATATGTAAGAAATTTATCTTTGTATCATGCTATGGTATGGTAGAGAAATATTTTTAAAATTAAGGTAGTATTTATAAAATATAGATTGGTCTTAGCATAGAACTATGATTATTGCATTTTATTTACTTTTCACCACACTTAACATTAAGTTTATTAGGGTTTTGCTAGAATATTTCTCTATACTTTTATTATTTAGTTCTTTATATTTTATTACTTTCCATTTATGAATATTCTATGAAGCAAAATTATTTTTGAGTTTAATTTTTCAACCGTGATTAATTTTATTTAAATTGAAAAAATGTATGAAATTACCCAAAAAGAAGATTTTTTTGTTTCAAAACTAGACTGTTTGGCATCTGATCACGTTTCACCATTTGGCTTTAAAAACCATATTAGTTTGTGGAACAGTCTGAAAATACCATCAATCTCCTCAAATAACTAATTCAATAATTTTTCAAAATATATTTCTGCCGCATCTGAGTCTAGCCATTTGATAATTGAGCGCATAAATTCACTTTAGTCTTAAAAGAAAAACTTTCTAAATGGAACAAATTATCTCGCGCTACTCGTTAGGCTTAACAAATGACAAGGAAAGGCGGAATCCAAAAAGTAAAAATGTGAAAAGCAGGGTGCATCTATTTATCTTGCATATCTTCGAAAGGAAGTTGAATCAACGGAAGAGAGAAGACAGATACATAAATGATAAAACTGTAAATGCATCACCGAGTTATAGAATTTTTGGACGTCTGCCAGCTCAGAAAATAAATACAACGTTAAAGATCTATTCTATAGGAAATGCCACCAAATGTATCATTTTAAGGAAATTGAATACATATCAGAACCAAGCCACCTTTACTAAATAAAGTAATATTATGCTTAGTACAGAAAATATTGCTCGTTTAGTGGCAATTTGCATTATTTGGTATTTAAGTATTCCTGTTTTGGGATATGAGTTATTGTTCAATGCACTAATTTGGTTTTGCTAGGAGTAGCAAAAATAAGCATTTATTGGATTTATTTAGTTATAAGTATTTGAAAGAGGTAGGATCAGGAAGAGATTATTGATTTCAGCGTCATCAGGACTGTTTTCCAGCGGGCAAGTGCTGCTGTTTACTTTTTATTCTAGAAAAAAAAAAGAGATTAAGCTCAGGAGCGTTCTAAGTGATATTTTTGAAAAAAAAATATAGATTTCTAAGAGAAATATGTAATTTGCTGTGTGGCATTAATTTAACTTGCTAGATCTTTAAATGTTAAAGATATCAGAATGTTAAGGTATTAAATGGAAAAGGATTAGTGCATGTGGACCAAAAAATTTTAGAAACATTAAATTTGGTAGAGTATGGAGACATGAAAACTACAACGGATAAAAAAAAAAAACCCATTTTATTCAAATGTTAAGAATGAAATAAAAATTCAAATAAATAACAGCTACAGGAACGCTAAATATAAAGTTAAATATGAACGTTTCAATAAACATTATGAAACTAAATGAACATTTCAATAAACATTACACCTATTGAAGGCTGTTAAAGATGACAGATTTTGTCAGTTAGAAAAATGTGGGCAAGAAAAAGAAGGTAATTTGAAACTTTAATTCCAAAAAGCATTCCGATTTTGTTTAAATAACAAGAGGAATTCTCAAACTTTTTTTTCGTTTATATGTATGGTATAAAAATCAAATTTCATTGCAAATTGTGTGTTTTTTTTTTAGGAAAAAAAATAATAATGCTTGATATTTACACTAATTAAATAACGTATCTGAAGTAGATGCCTTGCACCGCGTATTGAGAAATGTACTATACTGTTAAAAATGTTGGAGTTTAGTGAATAGTATTGTTAAAATTTGCTTCTGCTTCAACATTGCGGATATACAGATAAATAAGTAGTTATTTATCTATTTTTTTAGCATTAATAACCAGATGAAGCAGCCTTGAAACAGATTTAACAAGAGATTTGAGAGTGTCGAAAGTTGCTTCGTCCCGTAATTTTACCAAATCTTTCTTTAATTCTTCAGCTGTCTTCATTACTGCCTTTCCCGGTTTATTTTGTATTCTCCTTCACAGAACGGATGAAGCGGCCTATTTTAAAATATTTATTCCTTTGTTATCCAGCCATTTTGTGGTGTGTCTTGAAGTGTGAGGACAAGCATTGTCTTGTTGGAACAGAAAGCTGTCAGTGTTAAGTGTTTATATAGTGGGTTTCATAGTTTGTTAATCTTTCGAAATTCCAGTGATCATTTTTTTTCGATAAGCCTAATCATATGCTGAGAAAATGAGAGGTCCTCCAGATCGTGGTCTTTTTTAAGCTCATTCGTTTTAAAATTTGTTTACCATTCAAAAAATTGTAACACTTCTTTTTCAGGTCATTTCCATCAGTTTTCGAATGTCATGTTTGACTATCCTTGTTTATTAAAGCTTAAAATTTTTTTCCTATCTCTTCCTTCCCAGGACATCGTGCCTTACTCAAATCCAATTTAAAAATAAAATAAAAAAAAATATATGCTGTTTTGTATAGAATAATTACGTCCAGTAATTTAATTCCCCTTTATTTTTTTAAACAGAAAAAAATAGAGACAAGAAGTACAAAAAAAATTAAAATTTTAAAAATATATTTTATTTTTTAGTGCTTTTAACTTAACATTTTTTATGTTAAAAAAAATAACTTTTTAACTTAAAAAAATGAAGATATTATTGTAAAGTAAATGGAACTAGATGCTACTTACAAATCAAGATATCTCCAAAATACTGTGTTTCATGCCTTTACAAATGTAGCAAAAATACAGAGATTCAATGAATTAATGAAATAAATGAACAACACATATATTTTATGAATTATTTATCCAAAAAACAACTAAAATGTCATTTAGCTCTTCGAATCAGAACCATATTATTGCTTCCGGGGGTTCTCATGCCCTTTCCGTCATTTCTTTTGAGATAAAACTTCTTTAACATTAAAACTAGGTCTATAATGTTCTTATAATTTAAAATTATTTCGAATAGTACACATTTATTCAGAGTTCATACTTTACGAATCGATTATGATAATTCAAATAACTGAGGTTATTCTGTTGAACTTCTGCAATAGGTAAGAATATTCAGATGAAAAAACTGAAAAAGCATTTTAGAATTATAGAACAAGTTGACAAAGCTCATAGAACAAATACTATGTTTAAAAATCTATTCTATAGAAAATGCCACCAAAGACATCAGTTTCAGAAAGTAGAAAATGAAAAAAATGGATGAAAATAGGTGGCCTTTTGTAAACAAAGTAATATAATGCTTAGGATAAGAAATATTGTTCATTTATGGCAATTCGCATTCTTTAATATTAAAATTGTCCTGTTGCAGTATTAAATTTCGTTTCAATAACGGAAATGTGATATTGTTAGTCATATGGATAATAAATATTTATTAAATATGTTTAATTCGAAAGACTGTTATGGGAGGAATTCGAGGTAAGTAAAAGTTAGTGGTACGTGAAGAATCATCTTTGTTCTAGCGTAGGTAACGTTGCTTCTTAACTTTTTGATGCTGTAAGTTATTCTTTTATTCAAGAACATATTAGAATGTTATTGTCGCATCTTTGTGTTCTTGTTAAGAAGTTAACTGTTTATATGACCGAAATCTTCTTCTACAACTTTAAGAATAAATATAATTTTTTTATTATTAATCTTTTCCTATTGATAGTGATAACAACTTAATTTCTTTTAAAAGGAATTTAGTTTATTTTGTATTTACTAATCAAAGAAAAACAAAATGAACGAGATTTTTTTATTTGAAAAAAAAAAAAAAATAGTTGCTGTAGAATATTTTTATTTTATGAAAAAAAATTTATTAGAAAAAAAAGTATTATCAAAACTACCAGAATACGGTAAAACTTACTGTGCTTTTGGTTTCATGGAAGCACCAAAAATCTCGGTAATTTTTACTAAAGCGCTTTGGTAAAATTATCAAAAACATATGGCATTAAAATATTTGTTAAAATTGGTAAATGCTGTAAAATCTGGTTATTTTAACATGGTTCCTTAGAGCATGGCATTTCGTTTTTAGTTTTGAATTTTTATAACAAATGGGTGGAAGGTTTTTTTTTTAGGAAATAGGTGAAAAGTAGATTTTACGGTAAACGGAAAAGTTACTTAATGAATGTTTCAAATACCTGAAATATAATTAAGCAATTTTACCAAATTTGTTTTCTCGGTGTACGTAGTGGTTAGGCATATGAAGTCTATGCAATTGATTTTAGGTAATACAGGTCATAAATGAAGGAAGGCTGATGTTTTCAAGCTAGTTTTTTTACGGATATAAACATATACCATCATCATTTACAGAAATCCAGATTTGTCCCATAAAAATAAGACTAAAAATAGTTAGAATATTTTAAAAACTTAAGAATATGTCATTTGTTTAATTTCCTAGTGCGAAATATATTGTAATAATAAAAACATATTTATTTCTAAATAAAAATAAAAATTTTATAACAAAAAATTTCTTAGACATAGAAAAATTAAATAAATAAAAAAAATAATTATTGTTTTATGTTTCTGTATATATTGATATAATTAAAGGAAAAAGAGAGAAATGAAGATAATTGTTGAAATCGCATACTAGAGCTAGCTCTTGAATTATATTTTTGTAAAATTTCTTGAATTATTATCTTAATTTAATCCAGGAAGGGATCATAATTGGTTTTATTCATTTCAGGAGATGTAAGCCGGCAAGTACTTCATCTTCTCTTCATTTGATTAATTTAGTTCATCATTTCCTTCCATTTCTGCACAACTACGTTAAGTTTTGTGAGTTTATTAAGGTTTCGTATTCAAGTGAAACACTCTCTATTACATTCGTAATATTTCGTCAGAATGTGGGTTTTGTTTCTCCATAGTCTCGTAGTCAAATACCTAATTTTATTTTGAAATTCTCATAAAAATATACAATATTATCTTTGTTTTAGTGTTTTTTTCGAATTTAAATTTTTTAACCACGTTTACTTTCGTTCAAAATAAATACTTAAAATTTTAAAGTTTGTTAAAAAATTGAAATATTTGTAAAACTTTTAAAAGTCAGGTTTTTATTTATTTATTTTTTTTTTATTACGAGTGAGTTATGTTGAAACATTCAATCATCATATTGAGTTTTCAAATGGCGTTTTGGGATGTTCAAATAATATGTTAAATTAATTAAAAAAATAAATATTAAACTCATGTATTGAGAAAGTTAAAGGATATAACTTGATAACCTAATAGCTGATTTGCATTGTAATAATCACATCTTACTATAAATGTCAGATAATTATTTAGAAACTTATTTAGACCTATATTACCATAGATTTCTCCTTAATTTTGATATTTTGTAGCCAAATAAAATTCATTTAATTATTTTGTTATAGTTAACAGAAAAAGCCGAAAATGTCCTGAATCCTTTTAGTTCCGTATGAGTTCGTTAATTGCTTTTTAATAATATCAAAATACCTTAATTACTTTTTAGTTTATATTTTAATTTTAATTTAAATTTGTTTTTCAATTCACATTTTTTTAATTTCATGATTGAATTACGAAATCAGACACAAAAACGTACTTTTTCTGAATAAACATGCAATTTTTTTGACGAATTCGGATTTCTGACCTCCAAGATGCAGGAGGTAGCTGTTATCAGGGAAATGTGGTCTCAATAGTTTGATCAGGAGATTGCATCAAAGTTTAGTTCCCTTAATTTTATTAATTGATTTTCGCGTAATTCGATCACCATATGTCGAGAACTTTTAGGTGAATTGAAAATGTTTTACACTCAATTATGAAATTCATTTATCTAAAGATAATTCTACGCACAAAATGACTTATAGTAAATATAAAATTTATTTTTTTTATTATTTCATTTAAGAAGGGTCGTTTTTATATTGTAAGATATAAAAGTTTTTGCATCAATTTAAGGAAGATAATTTTACAAAGCAAAATACAAAATTTGAGTGAAATCGGTCGAATAGTTCCTGAGAAATCGAATTTTAAAAAGGCTGTATTTTTAAAATTTGAATTCGGCCGATTTTGTAATGTATGTAAAATTATACTATGTAAAATTACACTCTCTAAAATTATATGAAAAATTACATACCCTATCATTCAAAATTTTTCCGACTGGTATTAAACAAAATCGTAAAAAAAATAATAAATATTTACTGAAAGTTACGTTTTGCATAGAATTATCTTAGGATAAAAAGATTTTATAATTGCCTGCAAACATTTTTCAAAAATAGAAAAGTTAACGGAAAACAAAATTTACATTAAGGAGTCCAAACTTTAGATTGTTCTCCTTACCAAATTATAGGGATAGGGACCATTTCTCCCAAATTGCCACTACATCCTATATTTTAAGGGTCAGAAATATTAATCCATCGAGAGAGGAAAAAAAAAAGGTATGCTTATTCAGAGAAAGTTCATTTTTTTGTGTCTGATTTCATTATCGTCTGCAATTATTGATTAGCATATTTGAGGTCACCCCCTCGAGCCAATTAAGGGAGGCACAGAACGTGAAAATCCGATCATTTAATCAAAAGTCACATGCACTGCACGTTACTTTCAGCATTGAGAGCCTTATCATTGTACATTTAATTTGATTACATTTGCTTCAAATTCTAAAAGCTTATCGGTTCTAATTCGGTATAAAATAATCTGACACAAATTAATATTGTTTTACTACATGTAGAAATAAATGAAAACGACGTATGAGGAAACTAGTATAATATTGTTTTACGTATCTCAAACCAAAAGTTGTTTAAAATGAATAGCTTTCCATTGATTTAACCCTTACCATTTCCTCTCGTAATCAAACTAATAAAGAATTACAACAGAAAACGAATGATAAACAAAGTAAAAAACTGAATAACCACCGCATCAAGAGGCAAAAAGCGAAGATGATTAGTTGGAAGAGTATGCACCGGTTGATGACAGGTTTGTACCGGTTCTTTCCTATCGAATGTCAGATTGACAAATAGGATTTTACTGGCAACCATCCAGGCTGAATTCGATATCTCAATATGGGATGAAAAACCAAACCAAATAACCTGGCGGTTGAAGGGCAAGGCATACAATATCGTTTGTCATGCTGGATTTTCGATTTCGTTCTTTCAAATGGCTTAACGATTGCTCTATGACTTGTTCTTTATCGTTTGCTATTTTTTGCTTAATGATAATCGTTTGCTTTATCATTTTTTGTATAAATTTATTTTCATATTGAATAAAATATTTTTCTATTTCTAACTAAAATTTGCATTAAAAGCTTTTTATATCAGTTTTATAAATATATTATATAAAGTTTTGAATAAATCAGGATCTTTGCTTTAACTGCTGTTAGTAATGATTACTAGCATTGGCAATGGCAAATCGAGGAAACAGTTCTTTGTATAGCTTGTATTTATTCTTTGTTGTTTGTGTTGAATCATGATCGCTTGCTTTTATCGCTTTTGGAATGTATTTGTTTTCATATTGTGTAAAATAAATATATATTCTAAATTTTCTTTAAAGCTTTTTATTTCCATTTTAAAATGTAATCTATGAAGTAAAAGTTTTGCATCAATTGGAATATTATCTTTCGTTAACAACGGCATAAACTGGTTGTTATGAATTTATAACTGGCAAGCAAAGAAACTCATTTTTTTCCATTAACGATTAGTTATTTATCGTTTATCAGTCCTTGTTCAATTTTATCTTTATTTGAACACCTTAATTTTCTATAGAATAAAATATGTATATAATAGTATTATAAATTTATTTTAAGGCTTTTGACATTTTAATTTTGAATTAGTCCATTTATGCAAAGTTTAATGAAACCTATCTTCTTCAAATACAGCGTATGCTATTTGTAATAATTTCATTTACTGTAGTAAATTTAAATGATCTCATTATAGTTTAGTTATGATGAAATAAAGATACATTTAAAATATAAAATGTATAAAGCAATAAAACATTTAGAAGTAAATAAAAAATTTCAATTATGAAACAAAATGTAAAATATTTTGAGAAAAAAATAGAATATAGTAGAACAACATTTTTCTTTTGTTTTTTTAAACGATTGTACTATGATTTGTTCTTTACCGCTAGCTAACGTTTTCTTAGTGATAATCGCTTGAGTATCATTTTTCACATATTATTTTTTATTTTTCATATAAATTATGTTTTTTAAACACTTTTTAATCGTATAATGGCATTCGGTGCTTATTTTAAAGGTTTTATATAAATTTTAAATTACGGTCTATAAAGTTGAAATTATGCATTATTAAGGATATTTTCGTGATGTACTAATAATAATTCAGCATATACTAAAATATATATTAATTTGAGTGCTTTTTGGATCTGGCGAGCAGAGAAAATGTAGAATGGTAATATGAAATTTAGAAAAAGAAATTAATTTCTATATAATTTGGAAAAAGCAAAACTTTATTTTAAAGTTCACTTTTGTAGTTTTGTGCCGTAATAGCAAAATAAATAATTAATAACGCTGTTCGTTAAGAACAACAAATCTCCATTTAAAATTTGTTATTGGCGCAACTGTCATATACTGCTGTTCGCAAAATTCTAACCATTGTCCTTAGTTCAATTTATAGAATAAGTATAGTGGTTGCATCTGCTTTTTCAAGTAAGAACTATTACTTGTTGTATTATCCTTTAATTATCTAGAACTATAAATTAGAAGTATCAAAAAAATTAAAAGCATTTAGGAAACACTTTATTTCAAGCATTAAAACACTGAGCATTAATTAATATTATACATTAAATTTTGTTTTTAAATTTAACATTCCATGAGCAACATTGTTTAATATTTTAAATTAAATGAACTATTTTACATTAAACGTTTAATTTTTGGTAAAATTGATTTGATGTACATTACATTTGCTGGCAAGAAATCGATAACTTAATTTAAGAGCGATACAAAAGAAAAATCAAAAGGGGAGCATTTGTTAAGTTGAAAATCTTTCTAAACTTTAACAAGAGAGGGAAGGTTTAGAAGTAGGGCGAACAAAACGTTCTAACTCTTCAAATAACTCCAGCCAGCCACATAATCTTTCCTTTCAGAGGAAGGTTAACATTAAATGAGGTGCGCGATTCTTAGATTATTGAGATGGAGGGCTCGAGAACTTCTTCCAAAAACGAAAGAATAAAAGAAAAGTTCTCTTTTTCCCTTAGTTCTTAGAATCTTCGGTTGGACACGAGCTTGACAAAGAACGGGGAATCAATGATCCGTCCTCAGAGTTATCGGTTGGAGCGTTGGGTAAAGAAAAAAATAGTGATTTAAAAAGAAATAAAAGACTATAGGAAGGTGTGAGTTTGATTTTTCTATGGAACATTCTGCGATGGGATTCATTTTTAAGGAACGGAGGCTTTTGTCAAAAAGATTTGAAGGCAAGCGATAATCCAGTGTGGCGTTAAATTTGAAGAACAAACAAGTTTTTTTTCTTCCTTTGCGAATGAAAAATAGAAGAAATAAGAATACAGGTTGTATGACATAAATATGAGGAAATAATGTTTCGATCTTTTAAAATTATTTTTATTTTTTTCGGGGAGAGATATTGAGTTCAAGCATAATTTGAGCAAGATGTAAATTCTTATTGATTTGAAAAATTTAGCTTATTCTTTAATGAACTCTGAATGAAAGTTTTTTTTCTCAATAAAAAATTTAGAAATAATGTAAAAAACCTTTAAGTATAATGAAAGTTTATATCAAGTTGAAATAATTTGTATGGATCTTTAAAACATTTTTCTTTTATTTCTATTGTGGATTTCTTGTCCCTAAAACTAAACACAATTCAGAAGAATTTTTCAAAATATAGTATAAATATAGTTAGAAATATAATAAGGTCAAATACCAAAATATGGTAAAATTTGGTTCTATGGAAACACCAAAAAACTCGGTCATTTCTACAGTAGCGCTTTAGTAATGATTTTGGTAAAATCAACACTAAAATATGGTTTTATATTATTAGATAAAATTTGGTATATGAGATTTGGTAATTTTTTTATGATAACTTAGAGCATGGCATAAAAACCATTTGTTCGAGATTAAATTTACTTTTCAGTGCTTTATATTTTTTGCTAAATATGTGGCAATAAGAAAAGTTTAAATAGAATATTTTAGGTTCTATTAACCAGAAATGTTTTTTTACCAGAAATTTCATTACAATAGAGTACAGTAGTTGTATTAAAAATTTTTCTCTGTGCACGTTTGAAAGATTAAGAAATTCTTCGAAAGATTTAAAATAAAAGACAATGTATATTTCTTTTGATAAATATGGACATGGGAAAATAAATAAAATTAAAACTAATTTCATTAGGAAAGAGAGTTTAATTATTTAACTAGAAAATAATCCGTATTGGTTGATGTATTTATTGAAAAAAATTAGTAGTTTTTTAAACCTAAAGATAGACGCGATTTTTATTTTTCTATGAAACAAACATTCGACGAAGAGATTTGTGTATATACTTTTTTAAAAGATGAAGTTTCTATAGAAAGGAAAGTAATAATCCAGTATTCAATTGGATTTAAAAACAAACCAAATTTTTCTTTATTTGTGGAAAGAATTATTTGTGGAAGAATTATTTAATTAAGGTATTAAGAAAAAATACTTATCTTGAACAATTTGGATTAAAAATAATCTTTTTGGATTTCCCGAAGAAAAAATAGTTCAGAAATAGATTTACGACTATGTACTGACAAACTTTTTCACAGAAAACTGAATTCTAATTTTCTTTTCGAAAATATAAATTTTAATTTGTGTTAATGTAACTGTTTTAAGGCTGCTATAAAGTAATAATAAGATTTTGTAAATAATCTTATTTTAGTCAATGCTTTCAAGCTGAAATCGATTTAAATTATAATTTAATCTGAATTTTATTTTTAATAAATATATTATAATTAAAAATATATTAGGATTAGATATTAGGATTTAATTTGATTTTCCTAAATAATTTATAGATTTAAGAATAAAAAAAATTTTATTCTTGGGAAATCGAGAACTTTACAAGTTTTACAAGTGAAAAGATATTTAAGCTCTATTTCTAAATAACTACAAAGTTCTCAGAATTTTCTTGTGTACAAAATTTTTAATAATATAGGGTTTTTAAGCAATTACGACGTAAAGCTGTATTTATGAAACATAAGATTTCATACGCTACCCTCCTTTATTTTTAATTAATTTAAATTCTGTGAATCAATATATTAACTGCAACAATGAAATCAGAAGTCTTCATTTGTCCTATATTTATGACAAAAGTTCCTGAGTTACTTTTCGATGAAATTAAAACATACTTAATTTATGTACCTTTTAACTTCAAAAGAGAATATTTGTATTTTGGGACAGTTTCTTGATCATTAATATTCGTTGCTTTTTCCAAAAACATGCATAGGTTTTCCATCCAATCGGCGTTGTACACCATTATTCCGTGAAATACTTTTGCATGCTGTAATTAAAGTTTCTTTCGATTTTGTCATGTAAGCCAATAATTTGCTACGTTTGAATTTGGATTACAAAAGAATTCTAGCTTGTCAGGGATTTTAACGATTAGGCTGTCACATGGCTTACAAATGAATGACAAATTTATTGTCAGCTAAAAAGATGTCCGTGGCAAGATTGGGGATTGTTTCGATTACAAATCGATTTTAATATTTGTTTTCTTTCCAACAAAAGATAATATATTGCTTTAGATGTTTTGTTTTATTGACAATGGGTTTATACTTTATTTAAATCGACATTTTTCTAGTATTTAAGTTTGTAACATTTTTATCAAAAATGTTGCATCAGGTATTAAAGAATAACTTTAGAAGAATGATATCAAGAATTTCAATACCTTAATTTAGTTCATGAATTTATGATTGTATTTCTTTTTCTGTATCTTTTTGAAGTATATAATTTGCCTGTATCATTTTGAAATAGTGTGAGTTTTATAGTGTATATGTAATTGCCTTTTCTATGTTATTTTTGAAAAAAAAAACATTAAACATTCAAATTTTTACATGAGAAGAATGAATTTATTTTTTTTGCTCCCCAAAGCCATTTGAATCATTTTTCTATTTTAAATGAAACAATAGACTTGAATTATAACGTTTTAAATTTTTTTTTAACCAGAGGGTAATATAAAAAACGCCTATTTAGTTTTATATCTCTAAATGTATTTGCTCTATTTTTAAATGCGATGTTTTCTATTTTGTTTGCTTGAAATGCTATGTTCCACATTTATTGCTTCATTAATGTTCCATAATGCTTGAAAAGCAATGCAATAAATTGTTTTCTGCATATATATTAAAGAAATAGACTACACTCTAACACATGATACTATTTTATTTTAAACCCAAGTTTTAAAAATATACAGATGTGCTTTTTTAATGTTTTACCAAATGCTTTGCATTATTTATTGTAAATTACGTAAAAATTTGATTTTTAATGCATAGTCTATTTATTTAATTTAAAATGCGATGTTAAAACTCGAAAGACTAAACGTTGTTGTGAACTCAAAATGTCTAAAGGAGTTTGCTTGTAGATCAAAATACATTCAAAATTTTGAAATATAATCGTAATTAAGTTAATAAGAAATATATTAGGGTATCAGAATTCTATGATATTTTATTCAATTTGATTAATAAAAATGTTTTGATTACATGGAACACTGGCTTTATAATTATACCTTTACATTAATTTCTTAGATAATTGAGTTCCTTTTATTATATAAATAAGAATTATAGAATGCTCCAATACTCTTGTTGTTTTAATGAAACTGGGGTACCTTATACCTACAAAAAGGAACTTTATTCATGAATCTTTTGGGGGTTGTGGGGAAACTTCCAAATTTCCTTGGGGGGCACTCAAGCCCCTACCGTTCTTCTAGGTTTAAGTATATATATATATATATATATATATATATATATATATATATATATATATATATATATATATATATATATATATATATATATATATATATATATATGTAAGTTTAAAATGAAGACAAAACAAAGGTAAATTACAGACAAATGAAAAATGGAGGGGGGGAAATAATAAAAATGACAAACAACTGGAGAAAGAAAAAGAATTAATTAATGAAAAAATAAATAAATAAAAAGGATAAAGTGTTTTTAAAAAACCGGAAAATAAAAGATATAGTCTTTTCATCAGCCCACACGATTATATCCGAAAAAGAGTATATATATATATATATGTATGCTATATATATATATATATATATATATATATATATATATATATATATATATATATATATATATATAATATTGACAAATTAATAAATTTTGATCATTTCCCAAGCATCCTTCTACAAAATAAAATGAAAAAAAATGTGGGACAAGTTGTTAAGTTCTATGCAATTTCATCAACAGAGAAAAAACTATTGGAACAGTTATTAGGAAATAAAAACAGATACATACGAAAAAACAAAAGGCAAATAAGTTAGTTTTTTATAAAAATTTCCGTACCTCAATAAATATTATTCAATAAATTTATCTCAATGAACAACTAATGTAATCGATCAAAGTTACAAGCTTATTGCGGGATTTTCTGGCATAGGGTGCTTAAAAATGCTTGTTTTCTTTCGTAATTTATTGTCAGTGTCCCAAATTTTCAAAATCTTTAAATTTTAATGCTTAGTATAAATAATTACATTAATTAATCACCTTTAAAGTTATAAACTAATCATTTAAATATTTCTTGAGAAATTATAAAAAATGTCTAAAACTCAAGTGCCTCTTCCATTTTTATAGGGTAGTTTTATAGGGTCCATTTTTATAGTAATATCTGTTGTCATTTCTTTTACCTTATCACCCATCTTAACCTTTATATCAATGATTTCGTTTCTTTTTTGCATTGATACTTTTTAGAAAGACATATTTAAAGTATAGAAAAATCATATTCTTGTTAGAGATACAGAGCGTCACACGTTTCAGGAAATTTCTACCATCTGCGCAGCTAATTTGTTATTTTGTTTGACTTTTTTAGCAATGATTGTTTCCTGAACTCAATATTTTTATGAAACTATATGTTAGGCAACATTTCGAATGTTCACTGTAATTCGAAGTATATTTGTATAGTATCGAAAAAATACAGCAGTCATATCGAATCAAACGTATTAGGAATGATTTGTGAAAATTGATACTAGTACGAGCGAAGTAGAGTTTGTGAGGTAGCATTATAAGCATTTAAATTAGAGTATCACGCAAAGATGCCACGAAAATTAAATTGTTTTCACTAAAATGTTTCTATCAGAACTTTTAATGATGCATCTAATCAGTGCTATTTCTTAAAAAAAGTAATGAAACAAACTGCTAAAATTTCTAAACTGTTGTTGTAAATAAAATAAAATTCTTAGTTAAATTTATCAAGTTAAATTTATCATTAATTAATCATTGATCATATTCTACATCGACTGATTTTCTTTAAAGAGATGGACAAATCGAATGATGTTGTGATTAAAACACTGATTTGGTAAAAACATGGTATAATGAAGATTCTATAAAATGCAAGTAGTTCTATAAAATACAAGAAGTATACAAAAATGCTAATAAAAAGTATTCAAATAAGATATTGCATTTTTGAAGATTCGTTTTCTTAAAGAAAAAAAAATAAGGTAAATACTTACTTTAAACAAAATAAGGGAAATATTTTTTTACGGTAATGTTATTTTTGTATAAACCAAACGCAAGTAGTATATTAGTAATACATTATATAATGTAAATAATTTTTTTTAACATTTATGTCATTTACTTTAATAAGGGTTTACTGACTTGCAGTTGACTTTGAAATTCATGTAGACTTTATAACATTATCATAACAAAGAAATATGCTCTCTCTGCAGTTTTGTTAATGCGAACTATTCCAAAGTTATAAAATCTCTACTTAAACCATTTTCCTGAAAAAATGTCCAACATTTTGTTTTCCATTCAAGCCCTTTCAAAGGAGAGGGCTCCCTTTTTTTTATTTATATTTGAGCCCCGTTTTTTCTAGTTGGATATCTCGATGGAAAGTTGATTAGGGATTGCTGGAGAAAGCTAAAAGAAAGGGAGGAAAGGCTGCCAGAGAGTTAAGGGAGAAAGTTATTATTCAGGATAACAAAATAAAGTAAAAGTAAGAAAAAATAGCGGCTTTGCGGTGTTTTTATCGTTGGTTATAAAAAAGAGGGTCATAAAATTGAGTCCTTTTTATTTACATGCCTTGTTTATTCGGTCTTTTGTAAAACGGGCTTAAACTGAATGTTCGGAAGAAAGTCTACCGTGAAACTTTATGACGAAGAAGTACTTCTGTTTATAAAAAAAGTGATATTTTCCTACTTGTTATTTTTCAAATATTTCATCTCAAGTTAAAAGGGATGTGTAAGTAGCAAGCTAAATACGAAAATACTTTTGTCTATCTTTTTTATTGAAGACGATTTAAGAGTTCTTTTTTTGGAAATTTTAGAAGTTTAACAAACAACGCGCAGGTGAAATCGATTGAATTGCTGCTTTATTTAAATATTTAAAAAAAAAAAATTTCAAATATGTCTGAAAAGTGTCATATATGAACACTGAAACAAATCATAAAAAAACAGATTTTTAGTTTTTGATCTAAGGATTGGATTTTCAAATACAAAGTTACAGTAATTAATTTACGGAAACAATTCAGAATAAGTTAAATTATTCGTACCGACGATAAATGAAGTACAAAATCACATATAAATGATATTTTACTGAATTTATTAGCGTCCTTTGTTGGTTCTTTTTTCAACCTTTCTAGGCTGTAATTTACAATGAATGACCGTAATATGTTCTGGAAAGTAATTGGATATTATGTTTTTGAATTTACTTTTTTTGCTATAAATATTCAATTATCCACCTAATTGTGGGAACTGGAAACCAATTTTTAATTCATGTATAAAAAACTATTCACACAAAGAAAATTTTCATGCAAAAAGAAAAAAAAACAATATTTAATGACATTTAATGATCTGCATTGGCTTTTTTTATTAATGGCTAAAGAAGCTTGAATTATAGTAGATATAAGGTTTGTACTTCTTTAGTTACATAAATTCATAAGTCTAAACCTTAAAATAAAATGCTTTGAATAGTTCTCGAAAAGATTCGATTGATAAAAGATTGATTGCTAAGCTTGTAATTGTTAAAATTGTAATATAGAACTGTTTTTTATATTACTGTGATTTCTTTTAATTCATGAAATTTTTTTTCTCCATTTGTTCTAGTTTTTACTAACATAGCTCCTCAAAAACGCAATATTATTTGAAATTATTTTGAATTTGAAATAATTTATTTTAAAAAAAATTGAATTTGTCACAAAAATAGTTTACCTATATTGTTATTTTTCTTATTAGGGAAGCCCGGTAAAAATTCATTGGGATCATTTTCCTTAAAGTGTATTATGAAAATTTTTTTAATATTATATACTATATGAACTGCTTGATTTATCTTGTTTTTACCCCTGCCGTTGCTATCAAAACCACCCTAGGCTGGGGAGATATAGGGGCTTCTATTTCGTAAAACATGTGGAAAAAATATTTGCTAATCTTTTGTTTACCATCAAAACTATCAAAATATTTTTTAAGATGAAAATAAAGAATACCAAACACAAAAACCGTTAAATTCTTTTTCCTTTTAATTTACACAATTTGAAATTACAAATTAACTTATTAAATCTTACAATTTGAGAGGTGTTATGTTGAGGAGGCACTATGTTGAAAAAGTTGTATGCTGAGAATGTTGTATGTCGAGAATATTGTATGATGTGAAGGTTGTATGTTGCGAAGTTAATGTTGAAATGAGTGCATGCTCAGAAGGATGTTTATTGAAAAGGTGGTTTGTTGAGAATACCGTATACTGAGATATTGCATGTTGAAAAATAGTATGCTAAAAAGTCTGTATGTTAAAATATTTGTATGTTGAGATGGCGTATGTTGAGATGGTTCTATGTTGAAAAAGTTTTATGTTGAGAAGGTTGCATGCTTAGAAGATTGTAGGTCTGAAAGCTGTTTGTCAAAATATTTATCTGTTGAGAAGGTAATGTAAGGTGAAAATGTGTTTATTGAAAATTTTGTATGTTGATAATATTGTATGTTTTGAATGGTGCATGTTGAGAATGGTGGAGAATGTTGAAGGTAAAAACGTTGGAATTTTGAGAAAGATGTATATTGAAAATCTTGTTTGCTGAAAGGATAATATGTTGAGAAAATGCATGCTTTAGAAGGTGAAGAAGGTTTGTGCTGACTAAGTTTCGTAAGCTTTATTGCCTTGTGTATTTGTAGTGTATTTGTAGTGAAGTTGATATCACAATTATTGATCATTAATTGAAAAATCGAGAAGGAAAACTCATTTTTTAATTTTGAAAAAGCGTAGACTAAGAAAAAATAAAGAAAACTTCATTCTAGTTAATAGTTTATATTTTTAAGATTAAATTTATTTCTTTCACTTAGAAACTATAACTGATTTAACACTATTCCTAAGTTCACATTTTTACATCAAACAATACTAGTGCATTGTCTCCAGATATTTGATTTAATTTTCTCTGGAATTTTCTCTAGATAGACTACAATACAGAAAAAAAACAATTGTTTTTAACCTAGAAGGCTCCTTTAAACAAGTCGAAAAATATGGCTTTATCATTGTGTTGCCCCAAGACACTTAAGTTCATAGTAAAGTTCATAGTTTTTATTTTTTATTTTTTTATTTTCTGAATCTGTCAATTTTTATTTTTGTTAAATTTTCTATAATTGATTTTTTTAAACTTAATTTGTCTTGTGCGGTTCTTGTAAGAATAGTTTTTTTTATATCTTTTATTTTTCTGGTTATGATTTTATTTTTATGTTTTTCTTTGTACATTCCGAGTTGTTACTAATTAGATGTTTCCGAATAGGCCTTGATAGCCTCTTTGGAATTGCGACGGACCCATGTCCAAGAGGTTGTGGGCATGATCACTGCTGGCAGAAGACTCACCGTGAAGTAAGTGTTGAGCGGTACAAGTTAAATCTGTTGGGTCGCAAAGTCCTCCAAGTTTCTATAACAAATCAATATCTCATGGGCTACAGAATTGAAAATTGATCATTCTCTGATCTAGTTCAAAATTGTGATCTATGGATGAATAAATGATTGTGTGAATGTGT
The DNA here is from genome assembly GCA_949128135.1 of Parasteatoda lunata. NCBI lineage: Eukaryota > Metazoa > Arthropoda > Arachnida > Araneae > Theridiidae > Parasteatoda > Parasteatoda lunata. The sequence goes on along the minus strand of OX421976.1, from coordinate 67,749,995 downwards.
CCGCCCTCTGAACCGGGCTGTGACGCGTTTATGGCTGAAGTGAAATTTTTGATGGCGCTACAGAGAAAAAAGAAATTCACCCTCTGCCTTAAATTCGCTTGGTTTCACCAATTTTCAGGCTTGCTGATATAGGCAAGTGGCATTCGTAAAAGCAGCAATAACAACAGCAACAGATGTTACCGTATTTTTCAAAAGGAAAAAGTAATTAAGAATTTATGCGTATATAAAAATAATACAAAAATGCATAACTAACACAGCAATACGTTTTTATTTTTGCAAACTACAATGGCTATATAAATCAGCATTCTTGCCAAATACCTTCTTTACGACATTGGTTCCTTTTCCAAAAAGGTCTCTAATACATTTTTCGAATAGCAATAATATTTATCGGCATGTCGCTGAACGAGAACCAATAAGGAGGGCGCCAAGGCACGCAATTGATTCAGTCTGAAGAAGCGGATATATAAACATCTGCTGCGAAGAAAAATGCAGTTATTGGCCCCGACGATCTTCTTTCCCTCGTACTTGGAAAAGATCAAATAAATGTGCATGAACCCTCTTATAGCAAGCCTAGAAAGGAAATAATAAAGTATGAAATGGCATTTATTTTATTTAAACACATACATTTATAGTCCTTATATGTATTAGACGTGTTAATAATAATGATCATGAAAACTTTACAGAAATCTAAATTACATATGAATGTTAATAAGTTAATGATTGATAATGTAAGCACTTCATTTGCTTAATAAAATACAAAAAAGTATTAAAGTTTATATGAGAGTCTTCTGTATAAAATTCCAGTTAAAATTGGGGTTAAATGTACAGACACTCGGGTAATTTTTACTGTATAATCCATTTTTATCGGAACATGTTACGAAGCAAAAATTCTGATAAACCGTAATTTTCGTAGTAATATATACCGTAAAATCAATGAATCGCTTTGACTAAATAAATAATATTGAACAAAATACAAAATAAAATTTTACGGTAAAAATGGATTTTATGGTAAAATGGATTTTAAGATGATGTACCTGAAGTACCGACTTTACACCATAATTTGATCTGGAATTTTTTTTATAGTGTAAACTCCCCTTCTCAAGACTCACAAGACATGAAATTCATTTGGAATCTTGAAAATGGGCTTCTACATTGTTTGTATTGTTTGTTTGCTTTTAATTCTTTTTTTGCTCTTTGGATCGACTATTGCACTCCTGTTTGGTTGTTGTTCTTGTCCCATTTTGCATGGATATCGGTGCAAACAAAACATATAACTATCGAAAGAGGAATTCGAGGTTAATCAAACTAATGTCAATGCAGGCCTTGCAGTCAAATTAATCATTTGAATATTTCGCCATTCTTCTTCCACTCCATTTAACACTAATGCAGCTAACTTTCACTCAAAGTTATTCTGAAAATGTGAGATAGCCTCTTCTACAGAATGTTTCAGTTCCCTTGTCTCCTTGGTTTTGTTCATAAGTCCTGCGTTGAAGTTGCACGTTGTTAAAGCAACAGAACCTTTATAGCTTAACGCCAGTTATCTTAGAAAAAAATATAATATTCTTTGAAGTTTAAGGTATAAATTCATCTTTTTTAACTATCACTATTTTTGAATCCAATATGTTCTAAAGCAACAAAAAAAAAAAGGAAACTGAGTTACAAAAAAGTATAAAACTTTACTACTGATAACGATTTGATGAGATCGACTAACTAATAAATAAAGAAAAAACTCAAAAAATAGTCTGTGAGTTTCTAATTTTCTCTTTTGTGTGAAAAAGCATTTATAGAAAATATTTCAAAATTGAAATATTATATTTCTCTCCTTCTAACATGTTAAGAAATATATCTGTAAGCTGTATGAAAACTTCCGTCTTTATTTTATTCTTTTTACTTGATATGAAATTGTTACAAACCAATTTTATGGAAACAATGGAAAATGAAAAAGAAGCTCCTGTTCTCTTTTTAATCAACATGCAATTTTGTCTGTTCAGTTTTTTTTCTTTATTTTACCACGTCTTCTCACAACTCTTCTTCTATTTTATTGGAATTTTTCCCCCAGCGAGCTTTATTATTATTTTCATTTAGAGATGCCCCTGTGTTCTTTCAGAATGCAATTTCATTCCAAGATCAATACTGAAAAAAATTTTTTATAAAAAAATAAGCAATATTTTTTTACGCAACCCAACTCTTTCTTCGCATTTTAAAAAAAAAACAGAAACAAAGAGAAATTGTGGATAAAAAATAGTGTAAACGTTCTAAATCAATAATGGATTTTGAGAGGCGATTTTCTGCCATTTTCTAAACATTTTTTTTCCACTCGTTTTCGTAATTTTTCTTTCTCTGTTAGTGGCAACCAGATTTCGACTTTCACCGTCCGCCCCGCCTGATGCCTCAACCACCAAAGTAAAGCATATTCTATTCGGAGTGAAAAGAAAAGATATTTCTTTGATCCGGTTGCTTTGTTTTTTTTTCTTTCTCTTCCTTGACTTTAAATTGTTGCAGAGATTTGCAAAATCTAAACTGTGTGCAAAGAAGTTTGGAAGATTCAATGCAACGATGACATTCCGAGTTGGGAAAAGAATTTTTTTTTTTTTGTGCGTTATTTTATCGTTTTGATTTTAATCGATAATGCTTTGAAGATAATATATATATATATATATATATATATATATATATTACAACAATGTCAAATATTCATGTATTTTATATTATAACCGTCGTTGAACAGCCGACCCAATTTTATGGGTTTACGACAACTAATGTTCAACTCCGTAGCCTTGTAAATTTGAACCCAGTCCAGAAGACAAGGGAACTCCTGGATAGAGTATTGAGAAAAATTTTGCCTTCGTGGAGGACTTTTTGATGGAGCTAAGCCGAATTTTCGTTACATGGAAAGGAAGACCACGAGAACCTCCCACGGTAAGCCTGACGGCAAGGGGACTCTAACCCATGATCCGTCTACCACTGAGGATATTTCTCATCAGCACTGTGGTCGGTGTGGTCGGATGCGGAATTCGTATTGACTGGGATTCGAAGCCGGTTTGCCTCATTGGAAGGTGAACGTTCTATCCCCTGAGCCATCGCGGCGTAAATATTAATTTCTTAGAGAAATATTTTGTTGAGATAAATTTGGAATATGAGAGCATTGTTACAATTAAAATATACTTAGAATTCATATTTTGGGTATGCGCATACACTTAGAATTGTCGTCATGAAAGTTATATTCAATTAAAAAATATTAACCTCTTAAAAAAAATGGAATAAGAGAGCATTGTTACAATTGAAATATACTTAGAATTTATATTTTGGGTATGCGCATACACTTAGAATTGTCGTCATGAAAGTTATATTCAATTAAAAAATATTGACCTCTTAAAAAAAATTGGAATAAGAGAGCATTGTTACAATTGAAATATACTTAGAATTTATATTTTGGGTATGCGCATACACTTAGAATTGTCGTCATGAAAGTTATATTCAATTAAAAAATATTGACCTCTTAAAAAAAAATGGAATAAGAGAGCATTGTTACAATTGAAATATACTTAGAATTTATATTTTGGGTATGCGCATACACTTAGAATTGTCGTCATGAAAGTTATATTCAATTAAAAAATATTGACCTCTTAAAAAAAAATCGAATAAGAGAGCATTGTTACAATTGAAATATACTTAAAATTTATATTTTGGGTATGCGCATACACTTAGAATTGTCGTCATGAAAGTTATATTCAATTAAAAAATATTGACCTCTTAAAAAAAATTGGAATAAGAGAGCATTGTTACAATTGAAATATACTTAGAATTTATATTTTGGGTATGCGCATACACTTAGAATTGTCGTCATGAAAGTTATATTCAATTAAAAAATATTGACCTCTTAAAAAAAATTGGAATAAGAGAGCATTGTTACAATTGAAATATACTTAGAATTTATATTTTGGGTATGCGCATACACTTAGAATTGTCGTTATGAAAGTTATATTCAATTAAAAATATTGACCTCTTGAACATAGAAAAAAAAAATAAATAAATATCACCAAATTAGAAGCACTGTAAAAAAAAAATCTGCATCAAATTACGGTAAAAAGAATTTATTTCGGTTCTATAACATTAAAACATCGATTTTATATTGCTACAGCATTAAAATATTGAACTTGTCATTCAACTTTGTCAGAACTACTATCATTCATTGGATTACTATGTTTTACTTGCCCACAGTAAGAAAATTCAGAATAAAATTACGGTAAAAATTACTGACATTTAGTGTGACGATACTTTTTATCGTGAAGGAACATGTTGCGGAACAAAATTGTGATATACCGTAATTTTTACAGTAATAATTACCGTAGAATCATTGAATCTTTCAAAAATAAATAAATATTACAGTAAAAATTACGGAATAATATTTTAAGGAAAAAATGGATTTTTCGGATGATGTCGGTGCTTTATACAGTTATTTGATCTGGAATTTCTTACAGTATAGAGTAAGAGATTCTACTTACAGATTTTGTTTAGTATTTAATTATACAAATAAAAATGTTTTTGTGTAAATTTATTGTTTTCAATTCAGATGATTGATAATAAGTTGATCACAAAAAAACTGAAATTCCAACAATGCCCTAAAATATTTATTTCTCTGTGAAATAGTTTGTAAAGACGAAAATTTTAGTTGCAATTAAAATACACGGAGAAGAAATTCAGTTACTGTATGGTCAGACATTTAGAATTTTAATATGACGGGAAAGTTGAGAATGTTTGCTAGCACGAAATTTTTGTCGAATTGAAAATACTTAACGTTTTGAAAATCGAAAATCATATTCTTAGAAAGTGATTTAGTTTAGTGCTTCTCAAAAAAATTGAAAAAAAAAATTGTCTTTTTTAGTGTAATTTAATTGTTTTAATTTAAAATAAACGCTAATAAATTAATGACACTTGCAAACACAACATTTAAGCATTGACAAAAAAAATTATTGAAATTTTTAACTTCAAAGGAATTCTTAAACACTTAATCTTAATGTGAGATGATAATTGAGATTATTTACCCCTCTAAGAAGATAGATTACTTAAAACTATCTTTTTTGACTCTTTTTAATTACTCAAAAATATTTCCAATTCAGTTGTATATATTTGTGCTAATCGTACTTTACACGTGACGGTGTTTCAATTTTGCGTTTTGTTCCCTGAAATGTTCGTTCTTATAAAAGTATGACCATATGAATTTATTCCACGTATTAGTGTTATTTTGTTACGTAGCGTTTTTTACGTCATGTTTTCTGCAAAGTAGTTAAAAAGTACAGTACTCGCTCAGCCCATATGTTCACTAATTTTGGTACGTGAAAAATTATTTTAGATTATTGATGTTTCAGTTTGGTTCAGATGGGCTTAGCCCACCATTGCTTCTGTGGGAGCTTAAAAGAAAAATATTTTTTTGAATGTAATATTTTTTCTAATGGTCATTTTCATTTGAAAACATATCCAAATTATTATAACTTTTGTACAAAATATTAGAGCACAAGTAAGTTTAAATTCAAATAATATATAATAAGTAATACATTTAAAAATTGTAGATTGCTTTGGTTGAGTGACATATATTTAAATTTCCTGTATTTAAAATCTCCCTTAAATTTGTATACTTCAGAATTTATCAACTTTATAATTTCTGAAAACTAATGGTTTTCACATTCCTACAATTTTCCAGACATCTTATCTTCTAGCAATAAAAATTCTGTATAATAATTTGTTAAAAAGGAAAAGCCAAATTATTTTTGAAATTCTATAAGGCATATGAATAGAAATAAGTTATAAACGCTTGCAAGATTCAAATAGTATGTATTATTTAAACAAATAGGTTAAATAAAATGTCATAGATGAATAAAATATTAAGATAAAAATAATACATTAAACAGATCCTTAGTATTGTTTTTTTTTTTCAATTTATTAATATAATTTTATATTTTTGATAATTTTCATTACTATACATTGTATTTCAATTCCGAATATGTATTTAAAAATCAATAATTTTTATCAAAATTTTAAATTTGACTCTGCAATATTATGTATTTTCCCAATACGCATGTTTTATCAATATAGAATCAAATATTTAGCTTATTTAAAGACATATTATGAGAAATATGTATATATGTCTCATAATATAGACATATTATGAGAAAGCGCAAAAATTGCATTAATCAAAAGAACCATTCCTACAAAATGCTTACTTTTTTAAAAAAGAAAAAAAAAGCATTTGTGTAAGAAATACCACAAAATTATGGATTGAGCATTATATAATTTATATGTAAAATAGCCAGATGCAGGTTTATAGTAAATAGATTTCTAATTTTTATAAGCTTTCCTTAAAATTTATAAATATATTCTTCATGCAGCTAATTCAAATATGCTATTATCTCGTTTAAAATATTTCTATAAAAAGCAATAAACAAAATTTAAATATTTATTTTAACTCCGTGTTTTTATGTATTTTTCCGTGTGTGCGTTGTTTTTTTTTTAGTATTTATTCCCAATTAGAACAAAATATTTAATATGCATATCATTCTAATTTTGAACCAAATATTTAGTTGATTTAAAGACACATTCAATAAATTGAGTTACCGACTAAAACAAACCAAAAAAAAAAAAAAAAATCTAAATTAATCAAAAGAATGCTTCTAGCAAATTGCTTTTTTTCTTTTACAATACTTACTCACATCCAGTAACGACATCCTAATAATTTTCTTTAAATCGTTTCCTTTAAAGAAAGAAAACTATTGTCCGGATAAAAGTAAAATCCCTCCACGTAAACCTAGAGAGGGAAAAAAACAACGTTATTTTTTTTACGTTTTTCCCTATCAATTGGATGAGAAAAGAATGTTTAATAACACAATGGCAAGGAAGAAAGGGGAAAAAAAATTCTTCTTCCGAAATGAATTTCTCAAAAAGGCTCGAGGTGAAGTTGCATTTACTAGGGAGACAAAACTGAATAAAAGCAATAATGAAAAGAATAAAACCGAAAACGTAGAGAATAGAGCGAGTAATCAATAACTGGTTCGCGTACTGGTTTGCTTTAGTATGTCGAATGAAATATTGATTGGCTCGTCGCCTTGTCTTGCAAAAACCCAAAAATTATGAGTACCTGAAGGCTTATTTTACCTCAAGAATTTCCCTTAGTTTAAGTTTTTTTCCCTTTCAAGGGTTACGAGAACAGGGAAAATTCTTGGATAACACTAGTGTTTATCTTAGAAGACGTCTTCTTAGAAATACATGAATGAAGTTGTTATCATTGTGTCTTCTAATTTTCTTTCTGGTTTTGAAAATAAATGAAAGAAAAGAATGGGAAATGTTATAAAATTTTTTATACTGTTTTGATTCTTTTGTCATATTGAGTTTTATTCTCGAGTGGTAATACCTCATGATAATAGGCTTTATCATAAATACTTACTTTCTTACGCATTATTTAATGAGTTATTATTATTACTCTATAAAGAGTTATAGTATTTATTGATTTGATAATTTTTATACTGAATTTTATGGTCCATTTAAAAATTAAATTAAAAATTTTTTCAAAAGCATTGATTTATAGCATAAATATCATCCTTTATCCGTATGAAATAAAATGAAATAAACAAGATGTATACATTTATATTTTTTTGGTAATAAAATTATTTTTTATCTATAAATTCATTATCAAACGTTAATTAATTTCGAAAAAATTGAATCACAATGTAGGCCAAATAAAAGTGCATTAAGTATAATTGGAATCTTATGTGAATAGTCTCTTAAAAAACGATAAATGTTTTTTCCTCAAAATTATAATTTAATGAAGTTTTTATTGAGTGTTAAATGCTTAGTTAAACATTTACTTTATTTTTTAGCATTTAAAAAATTTACTAGACAAAAATGCTTTACTTTCATATTAGTAATAATTAACATTATTAGGATAATTAGTAATAATCTTAATAATGTTAGTATTAAGATTATTTAATTGAACTTCGAAAATCTGTTCAACAATTACTTGGTCTGTTATTATTTTAATTGTTTTTAATTACGTTAAACTAATGAAAATTGCAAATTGATTTTCTTAATTTAGTTTATTTTCTGCTTTAATATTTTTATTTCTATACTTATATTTAGGCACCAATCTATAGCATCCCGTATGCATAGCCACCAATTATGTATGACGAAGATCTTTTGCAAGATCTTTGCAAGACAAAATATTAATAATAATTTGTATAAAATGTAAAAATGAAAATTTTTTCATAAAAAAAAGTGTTCGAAATCTAAAAATCATAATAATAGTCAAGCTGCTAGTGGCATGAGTACCAAAAATTTTATTTCTTAATGTATTGACTAAAGCTGAAGATTATCATAAAAGCAAAGTCAGATTAAAATATTTATTTTTTGCAAGTAGGTTAAATAAAAGATTGAATCCAAAATTAAATATAAATGAAAGAATAGTTTTCTTTTCTTATATGCATCCAAAATTCTCTGTTAAATTTAGTTTTTTTTTTTTTAAACTAAAATGTAAGCAAGGCATTTTTAAAAAGAAGAAAATTATGCGGGTCTATTACAGTACAACTAACACGCTCTCATATCTTCACGCTCTCATCTCTTTTTCGAAAAAAATAACTTCGTTGCATGCACTATGGATGAATAAAGAGCAATTAAATCATTTTTGATAGTTAATTATGGGGCTGGTTAATAAAAAAAATCAGTTTGCTAATGCATCTTATTTCGATTAGAAATAGTTACATTTAATATCTCACAATTTCCTAATCAAAATATAATTAACTGATTGCCATCTGCTTGTGAAAATTAAACTTTTCAATTACATTGTCTGCATCGAAGCTTTTAATTTCTATATAATACTTAGATGTAATGTTTAGAGTAGGGGAGAGTGGGGTCAATTGTAACAGGGTACGATTGTAACAGAGCAAAAATTTCAAGTGTCGGGTTCTAGATTTGGTTCCTAGGTGGCGCACAAGGTGTATTTAATAAATCTACATGTACACCCCTGCTGGCAACCATTTTTATGTATTTTTGAAAGAGTTACATCCCAAAAGATATTTTCACGCTACGTAAGTACTTTTTTTGGAATTAGAATATTATATTGTAACAAAGTAATTTTGTTCAAACAAATAAAATTATTAACCGAATATGTAAGTGGACATCTTAATTAACATTTCAAGAAAAAGAAGATTAGTTTTGTTAATTAACTAGCATTGTTTTTAACAAATGAAGCTAAAATGGTGTCTTGGGAACAATTGTAACATTAAGTAATTGGACAAATTTAACAGCTGAAAATAAATAATCTTATGTTTACGAACCATTACTTAACTCTTTAAGAACCACCAATAGTTTCCTATATCATTTATATTATGTTGTATTTGCATTATTTTATTTGTCACCTTTCACAGCATAAATTAAAATTTTTAAACCCTTAAAGTTAAAAGTTTAACCCTTTAGGTCTTTGCTCATTATTATTTTTACTCCTAAAATATCACTACTATTTTGATCAATAAAAAAATATATCACAACTATGATAATATGTATAATTAACTATGTTTTAGTTGAATTTATGAACTGTTACAATTGACCCTGTAAGTGGGGACAATTGTAACAAGTGCACGACTGTCAAAAATTGTTAATAAATAATATAATAACTTTTCAAATAAGGTATTTATTTTTTTTCTAGTAGAGGATAGTCTACTTTACTCGTCTGTCAATTAATACTAATAATATATTGGATTTTTTGTTAGTTAAAAATAGTTAAGTAAAAAATTTTACAATTGACCCCACTCTCCCCTACTTTAAAAACCAAACACATGAATTTGAGCAATAAACGTAAATTCTACCGATAAAACATATGTCTATATGTGTAAACATATATTGATGAAATTATCATTTATTTACATTATTAAATTTTTTTTTCTAAGTTTAAAAATCAGAACATTTATTGAAAATGATTCAAACAAATTAATAAAAAAAGGTGCTAAAGAGCACCCTTTTTATTGATTCAAACTGTCAGAAAGCCATTATATCAGATGGCATATTTTGTGTTTATTTAGAAAAAAATTGAAAAAGGTATACAGAAGTCAAATATCCAATGCCTTGTTCAATTTATATCATGTTTCATGTAACATATTCAGTGCCAGAAATTTTTTGATATTCAAAATTTATCTTTAAAACAATTTCAAACTATTATTTTCTAATTATTTTTCTTTTAAAAAAATCTAGTAGAATGCCTTCAATTTTGTTTCTGAGAACTACAAATCGTATACATTTTCTACTTATAATATTATGTTTCCTATAGTTATCTAGAAATTTTCTATAAAAAATACATTTTGGTCTTGTTTGAACTTTAAACTAATTAATTTATTTTGCTCTTAAATATTTTGAATCTCACTGATAGTCTAAAAAATGTTACGGCTATGCATTAGCCTCCAAGGTTGGTCCATAAAACTAGCAAGAACAACTCAGACTGGCTAATTGAAGATAACTGTATGTAAAAGTAGTATTTTTAAAATTTGATTTCTAAGGAACTATTAGACCGATTTTGCGCAAATTTTGCACTTTGCCATGCATAATTACATTCTTTAAAATGATGTGAAGAATTGTACTTCTTACAATTCAAAAGTTTTTGACTATTATAAAATTAACTATTAAAAATTAATAAATATTTACTAAAAAGTATTTATTGCGTTATATATTCTTTAAATAAATGAATTTTTAGGATTGTGTAACTCTTTCAACCCATGTAAATTGAGTCTAAGAACGTGAAGCTCCGACTATTAAATTGAAAGTTATTAAGGAAAGTCCCTTTATTTATTTTTTACTCACTGTAAACTCATTGTTAATGTGGATAAACAACAATTATTTACAAAATGTAATTATATTTGGAACAACTAGAGCAATATCAAAGCCTCACAGATACCCCATAATTTGTTTATATTGAAAAATAAGAAATTTTTAGAAAATTAAAATTTTCAAAAATAAGAAGAAAAAAATTTTAATACTGTAAATTAGAAGTGAAATCAATAGATCTTTGCACTCGAACTTTGTTTTAACGTGAATTGATTCACGAACCTGAATTGATTCACGGTCACGATCGTGATTTTCGAATTTTATGAAGTACGCTACACAGTCGATAGGTAGAGCCTGCTGTCTATTGATTTTATTTTATAACCGGCGTTGAACGACCGATGATCTAATTCTGAGTTTACGACTCTCAATGGGCACAACTCCGTAGCGTTGTGACTTTGAACACAGGACAGAAGACAAGATATAATTCTTGGATCAAGCATTGAACATCCTAGCATTCATTGAAGTCTTTTTTAATGGGACTAATCCGCATTTCCGTTAAATGAAGATTGAAGAGAAAACCCACGATAACCTCCCACTGTTAACATGACTGCGATTGTAACTCCTGATTTACCATTGAGGATATTTTCCGTCAGCACTGTGGTCAGAGTAAAGAGTATCAAAATACGGCTTTTAAAGAGTATATTTGTTACACATAGTTGTGAATCCAGGCTACGTAAGACAAAACGTAGGAATTTTTGGTTGCAAGCCCAGTTTAGATAGAACAATAATGCATAAAATTTAAATTAACTTAAATTGTCACAAAAAATAATTATTCTAGTTTGCTAAGATTCATAATAAAAATATATTTAAAGTTAAAATGATAATTAAACATACTTTATCATTTATATGAGAAACACTTATAAAACTTACTTAATCATCAAAAGTAAATGAAAAATTATTTTTCCTGGCAATACAATTCTCAAAGAGCATATTTTCTTTTAAGTCTAACTCTTTTTTGTAAGTTCCTTTTTTAAACGAATTTTAGCTCTCTTTTCTTAAATATGGTATGGAAGAAAAAAAAATTCTCATGGGAGGTCTTATTTTCAATTTCTAGATTGCATTTTCTCAGTAAGCTCTTATTTTTTAATAGTTGAACGTTTCATTTACTTTATGAAAAAATGAAAAGTAAAATGTTTATTATTTCTTTTTCAGAAGTTGATTTTTTTTTAAAAAAGAATTTTTAGTGTTTTTAAGGACTTAATGACTAGGTTCTTGTATTTATATGCTTAAATCTTAACTGTAAAATTCTTAGGAGAATATTTCGAAATATTGGACAAACATAAGTATATTTTATTTACATACTTTTGAAAGTTATGAATGGTTTTCTTAGACTTAAAAATTTTTAATTAAAAAAAAAAGGAAGAAACAACGAAAAGCTGTCATTAACAAGGTTTATACATTTTCATCCCATTTTCTTCTCTTTTGCTTAAAAATTTAAAAATTTAATGATTATCCGCAGTACAAAAAACGTCAGAATTTTACTAAATGCTTAAAAATTTTATAGAATGACCGATGCATTTCGTACTTGACCGACGTAAGGGGAAGGTCACTGTGGACGTAAGAACATTCTTCTACGAACCGTTTGGGCGGGATGAGCAAAAAACGAAAAGAAATTCTCTGATTAGTTAAGCCTTAGCCATTGTTTCAAATTTAACTATAGACTATTCTATTTTTTTTAATATTTTAACGATAATAACAGTAGTATTTGCTAGCTTACATCATAAAGTAATAATTTATTTAAAAAATTGCTATTCATTGCAAGAGTTTATCGCACATACTCTAATATTTAGTATTTTAAAATTCAATATTTTCCCCCTCTATGTCGGATAAAATTAGCGTACAAAAATGACGTAGTAGCATGGGAAGACTACGTCGACAAATAAGTATTTCCAAAAGTTATCTGAAACAAGGTGTTTAATTTATTTACAACAATTCGTTCAATACATGTTTCTAAAAAAGTAAATAAATTTTTAAAAAAAAATATCAATTGAAAAAGAATAAATAGTTTTGTAATGAAAGACAAAGTTAACGGGAAAGGGGTAATGATTCATTTAAGAGGAATGTAAAAAAATTCCCACTATTAATGACATTAAAGATGCTTGATTAATTTAAGTAATAGATGCATAATTAAATACAAAACAAAATAAACAATTCAATGCAAATCAAAATTTAAAGAGAAAAGTCACTTATTCGTTTAAAATAACCAAAAAAAAAATTCATACTGTTATTGTTTACTTACTGTTGGTAATGTGTATTAGGTGAAATAAAAAAATAACCTGTTCACTAAAAAGCAAAGTTAATATATAAAAGATACTTATTTATTTTGAGGAACCATAAAAAGTCACCATATTATAGATACCAATGTTTAATAATTATTTATTTTGTATTAATTGAAATAATAAAAGCTGCGTGCAATGAAGACTAAAAATATTTAAAAAAAAATATCTGGCTAGCAGAAGCATGAGTAACATATAAACAAAACAAAGAAGGACATAAATTAAAAAATAAAAGCATGAGATTTTTATGTAACTTCAGAGAGTTGTTGGTTTTTTAGAAGATAGTGTTTGGTTTTTGAATTTAAAGTTTACACTAGCACGTAGCAGGTTTTTCTATATTTTTTTTCAAGATTATTACAAACCCGTGGCGGGTTCTTTAATTTCTTTACTTTATTTGTCGTTGTGAAGTAAATGTCTTGTTCTATTAAAACAGATCTGTTTCTTAATATAGCTTAATACGTTACAGTGACCCGCGATGGCTCAGGGGATAGAGCGTTCGCCTTCCAATGAGGCGAACCGGGTTCGAATCCCAGTCGATACGAATTCCGCATCCGGCTTGCACTGACCACAGTGCTGACGTGAAATATCCTCAGTGGTAGACGGATCATGGGTTAGAGTCCCCTTGCCGTGAGGCTAACCGTGGGAGGTTCTCGTGGTCTTCCTTTCCATGTAACGCAAATGCGGGTTAGCCCCATCAAAAAGTCCTCCACGAAGGCAAATTTCTCCCAATACTCGATCCAGGAGTTCCCTTGTCTTCTGGATTGGGTTCAAAATTACAAGGCTACGGAGTTGAACATTAGTCGCCGTAAACCCATTAAGTTGGGTCGGCTGTTCAACGACGGTTATAAAATAAAAAAATACGTTACAGTACTAAAAAGCAAAGTTAATGGAGAAAAGAAATTTATTCGCATATGGGCACAGGGGAAAATCGCCACAGGCAGATGACGCTAAAATAATTTTGGTAATAAGTAACAGCCAACCTAATTTTGGTTTTAAGATTACTAATGTTTAACTAAGTAGCCTTGCAATTTTGAACCCTATCCAGAAGACAAGGGATCTTCTGGATCATGTTCGACACACGAGTGTGACGTCGCTTACAGGTATCCAATTAAATCTGATTTGAATCACGTGGCTAGGCATAATCACTTCACTTCTTCTCGAATTACAAATACTTAATTTGTGCAGTTTAACACTAGATTGCCCAAAGAAGGTTTGACTGCTTTTTAATTTCAATTAGAAAAACAATGCCACAATGTACATAATGACAAAATTGCTTAGAATTTCGTGACTTTTTGCACAACATATAATTTTTTATTAATAATATTTACTAATAACTTGTTATATAACTGTAAATAATATAAAAAGTATTAAAAATTATTTTTAAACAAGTTTGTTTACACCTTAGTTATTCTTTCACAACTCAGTCATTTTGACTGCTTTTTGGGCATATACTAAGTATACGTATATACTAAGTTTCAGTCTTTCTAGTGTTAATTAAAAATTCGACAAAGAAATTTCATAGTTTCAGAAAATATTTTTCTTTGTGATAGCAAAGATATTTTAATGAATAATAGCAAAGTGTATTAAGATTTTTAATGAATTAGAATTAAGAAAATTTCTCTCCGCCACTGCTTATAAGTTAATTAAACAGTATATTAAAAGTGAGAATATTGGTTGAGCACTGAATTGCTTATTAATAATAAGCAATTCAAGTCTTATAAGAATTAAATTTGGTCTTAAAATTTCGGCTTTTCTTACTATCACTCATAAATCAAATTTCTAATGAAGCTCAAATACTGAAGGGTTACGTAATAGTTACCAAATATACTAATATAGTTTTAAAATATTAGATAAAAAATTTAAAAAGTAATTAAAAGCATTAAATAAAGTTGAAATTATATATATATATATATATATATATATATATATATATATAATTTAAAAAAAGAATAGTGAAAATTATCAAAATAAAAATCAAGAGTAACTTACTACTTACTTTAAAAGACTTTAAAAATAAATATCAGTTAAAAGAGCATACTTACAGTATTTTTAAAATGAAAGTCTTGTTTCAATAAATGTCTGTTTTACATTTTGTATAATCTTTTTCTTGTAAATACTAAGATCTAAATCTTTTTCTAAATTTTTTTTCATCAATTTAAAGGACCGTTACATCGAATTTTCTCCCAAAGAGCATGTGTATATGCCTATTTAAACAGATTTTATATATGCAGTCTATTATATAGCGATATATTACGTCACTATCGATCTAACTAAATATTGACTCAAAGTCTGTGGAGCGAAGAATATTCGAGAAACTTCTTAAAGTACCTCGTAGACGAAATGCTTTAG